>JAXFYN010001352.1:0-33000 GCA_036172215.1 Camellia granthamiana | reverse complement strand
TCCTCCCCAATGGTCTTAAAAGGGCCTAATAGCCCAGGCTTGATATGCCAAGGATCAGAGAATAGATTGAGAAAATGATTTTTCACTTCAGCTCTAACATCTTGCGGATTCTCCACAACAGAACCATTAACCAAAATAGAGAATAAGGCATTCCGGTTCTTTCTACTATGGCCCATAACGTGAAAAAACTTCGTGTTTCTATCCTCCTTATTTGCCCAATTTAGCCTTGATTTCTGGAGCCACACCCACTCCACCATTTTGCTCAATTTCCATGCTTCACCTTTAGCTTCCCTTCTTCCAGCAGCCTGTGATGATCCCTTTCTTTAGCCAGTAAATCAAGTGCATGAAGTTCCTCCTCAACTTGTTTCAGTTTGAACTCAACATTACGAAAAACATCATTATTCCACTGCTTTAATGTGGCTTTCAAAAGCTTGCAGCTTTTTTAAACATTTGAACCCATCCCAACCATTTAACATTGATTCAGACCAACATTTTTCCACCACCTTCATGAAACTTGGGTGAAGGATCCATGCATTGAGAAATTTGAAGGGTCTAGGGCCCTAGTCTCTCTCATCCTCCATCAGTAAGATAGGGCAATGATCTGACCATCTTCTAGGAAGACCCCACACTTTGAAATTGAAGTTACACAACCACTTTGGGTTTACAAGGAATCTACCTAACCTACTTCACCTCTCCCCTTCCTGTGAACTACCCCAGGTGAATTTCCTTCCAAACATTGGTAAATCAACTAACTCCAATTGGTCAATCATTTCATTGAACTCCCTCATCCCCCTATCCCTTCTAGAGCAACCCTATCTTTCTAAAATAATCCGAATCTCATTAAAATCTCCCCCAGACACCAAGGATTTGGAAAAACTTATTTAATATTTAACAAAATATCCCACACCTTCCTTCTTTTTACTACATCATTAGGACCATATACATTCACCAGAACACACCCAAAACTATGATAAAGCGTACCTGATAAGAGAATGAAATTTTTTGTGCAGCAGCAATCCTTAATCTGAAACACTTATGGGTTCCACACACAAAGTAGACCTCCAGCAGCTCCATCTGAATCCACTGACATGAAATCCATCTTCTCTCCTGCCCAAATAGACCTAACTACCTCTGCATTGATGTCAGATTTCTTGGTCTCCTGCAGGAACACCATGTCTACCTTATTATCGAAAAGCATCTTCTTGATTCCCCTTCTTTTAACTAGCCTTCCCAAGCCCCTCACATTCCAAGACAGTAGCATCATTACAATAAATAAAGACATCTTAAACCTCCTAGGGACGCTATTTAACTAGCATTTCCCCCTCTCTCCTTTAGCTTTTCAATATCCCTTTCTTCCAGCTCCATCAGTTTGCTTATAACCTCTTCCTCCTTGCCATTAGAGTCAAGCCCCACTACCCAACTAAGCTGCAAATTTGCTTCAGCTTCATTAAGAAACCTGCATTGTCTGCTTGACTCACTAGCTATAGAAAGTGAAATTGCTGCTACTGCTGACCTGAAAACAGCCCCTTTCTTCAAATTCATCGACATACCTTCCCAATTTTCCCCAATCTGGAGGCTACCCTTCTTGTTGAGAGAGTGACCTAAAACCCCTTTTACTTTTTCCTTTCTACTAGCTTTTCTTCTCTGTTTTGTGTTTGGTGCTACCAGTAGAGAGCCCCTCTTACTTGACTGTTTCATCATTACAGTTTGGACTTGTGTCGAAGAATTATTAGTATATTGATTTTGATTTGAGGAATTGGGCTGAGCACCAACAGTACTACAATGGCCCATATCATAATTCTGTTCATGGGCCTTGTTAAGCATCACTTCAAGATTCAGTCCAGGTACAGACTTATAAGACCCACTTAAACTTTTCATGAAGCCAGATGTAATGACCACTCCATCGACTGTTCGATTATCCCCCATCTCTTCATACGCCATCTTCATCATCATAGCTTCATCTTTTGCTACTCGTGTGCCCCCACTATTTGATCTTCCCAATTTGCTGTCTGTTTCCTCAACTAGTGAAACATTTACCTCTTTGTCTATATTGTCCATATCATCGCTCTCTTCATGGTCTTTGTCTTTTTTGTCCATGTCAGCTTTGCCTTCATGCTCTTGTCTCCTATCATCAATGGCCATTTCACTCATTTTGTCCAACACCTCAACTTGTTGGACATCCACGTCAACTTCATCCTCTTCCAGATTGCCCCCATGTTTTGTTCACTGATCATGAGCTTCATCTTCTGAACTATCTAGCTCGGCTTCTTCATGCTTCTTTTGGCCGTTACACATCTTACTTATCACCACATTAGTGATGATATGCTCCTCACACACTTTCATTGGATACAAGATTCCATTACATTCTAGCTTCACTATTTTATTGATAGATTCCATACATTTGGTGGCAATTCTTATCTTTCCGCACTGTAAACTCTCCATATTTAGAGTTTCATTATAGATCTCTACAATTTCACCCCATAACCTTCCTATACTACTAAAAGTTTTATTGTTCCAGAGGTTTAATGGCACTCCATAGCAGCTCAGCCATACATATCTTTCTTGTTCAATTACCATTCCTCTTTTCCATTCCTTGACTGATTCACTCCATTCCTGAATCCAATCCCTCATCTTGATGAGTTTTTCTTTCCTCTCTTGAGCTGAGTCAAATGAGACAACTATATCCCTTTCACCCACCTTTGTAGCTTTGATGGATCCCATTTCCCTCCTGGTTAATTCCTTCCTGAATTCCTTCTCCAAGCATTGCGGTTTCAGACGAACTATTACACTTTCATACAACCATCCATTACCTTCTTCGTATGCTCTTAGGATTGTGCTGGTGTTATCTCTCCTCATTCCTTCACATACCACCTGAGCATAGGTTTCTTGTCTTCTTTCCATCGAAACATTTGCATACTTTGCCTTTCCTTCCTTCCTTCCTCACCTCTTGTACATATGCTGATCTTGGTTGAACTCCCTAAGCCTTCTCAAAATCTGTTGGTTTTACCTTCAGTGCTCTATTGTTACACCACAGACCGTTTGCTTTCTGAACTGCCATTTGTGCTACAACAGGGAAGTCATACCTTACAAAACCAAACCTCGATCTTGACTGTTTTCGTCTCTTAAAGGAGATCTACACATCCTTCACCACCCCAAAATTATTGAACAGTGAATACAGACCTTTGGGTTCCATGGATTTTGGTAATTCATCCACAAAGATTGTGTAGGTACCTATTTTTTGATCGGAGATACCTCTTTCTACTCTTCCATGTCTGCGCAGAACTGGTTTCCAACCCCCTTCTCCTTCTCTAGCTTCGTACCTTCTTCACTCCATGAGAGAGAACAACTTTTTATTTTTATTTTATTTTTTCGTGGCACATGTCATTGCAAATTTGATAAGGGTAATGATATACAAATATATAAATGGAATTTCTGTACAAAATTTATCTATCACTGTCGTTTATAATAGTAAGAATATTCACTACAAGAAAATGCACCATTGGCGACTAATTTTGGCGACTAAAACATTTTTAGTCGCCAAAAGTACAATTTTTGGTGACTAAAATTTAATTTTGTTGGCATTGGTTCAATATTTACCTAGTAAAATATTTTAGTCGATAAATATTTGTAATTGGCGACTAAATTTAAATTTAGTCAGCAAAAAATTAACTTTTCAGCGACTAAATAGGATATTAGTCGCTGTTAGTGTACAATTTAGGCTAAAAAAAAATTTAATCTGTAATATTTCTTTTTCCTGACTAAAATAGAACTTAGTTGCGAAATAGGACTTTTAGTGACCAAAAATTTCGTTGTTGTTGAGTGATAATTGATTCCTTTCCCGACTAAGTACAAAATTAGTCGCGACAAGTTGAAATTTGAACTCGCGCCACTTCATTAATTGATGCGCGCGCGTTGATCTATAGGCAACAGTGTATCATACACAAGTGAACAACAGTGTATCACACACACACACACCTCACCAAATCTCACAGTAATCAGCCCCTCTCATCGTATTCTATTGTACGGGCGACATTGCGACGGCCACCGCCACTGCCGCTGCCACCAACCGCCACCGGCGCCAATCACCACTGTCGCAGCTGCACATCACAGGTTCTCTCCGTTGCAGTTGCACATCACAGGTTCTCTCTCTCTCTCTCTCTCTCTCTCACTTTCGCGCTCTGCTTCTCAATTTGTCTGTGCGTCCGTCTCTCGCTCTCTGGCTCGAGCTCTCTCACACAGTTTATCTATCTGTCTATCTCTGTCTCTCTCTCTATCTCTTTCTCTCTCTCTGTCTCCCCCTTTCTGTGTTTCCCCCATTTTTGACATTGTTGTTGTAGGGTTCATTCAAATATGTTGCTGTAATTGATTAAAATTTCAAACATGATGTTTAATGTGTGTGAAACTAACCTTGCAATAAGGTGATGAAAACAATACTGGGTTTCATTAATTTGGGATTACAATAGCTCATATTTGAATGGATTTGATTTTGAAAAAAGTTACTATGTTTTTTGTTCTTTTGTTTTTTTGTTTGTTTGTTTGTTTGTTTGTTTGTTTATAGTGTTGTGAATGGATTGGATTTTGAAGCATGCCATGTTGGTTGTTTTGTTTATAGTCTTAAAGTGGATTAGATTTTACATAATTGTTTAACATTTTTTTAGAGGATATTATAAAGGGGAAATTATCATTCAAGGGATCTTTTTGAAAATTATTACATGAGAAAAAGTTTATAATTTAATTATTAATATTTATCATTTTTTTGTAATTTTTTTTATACCACTTTTCTATTTTTTTTTTTTCCTATTATAAATACACCTTTTGAAGTTTATTAGAAGCATAATTTTTTTTCCCCTCATGTTTGGAAAATTAGATCTTAACCCTTGATGTTTCTAATCATACAACAAATGACATTTTTCCATTAATCAACTGTTAAGTGAATTTTCATGGGTCTATAATTTTGTATTATATGATGATTTGGTGTTGTTCTATGTAATTGTGTGTTTTTCAAGTCTTTACACTCAAATGACATGAGTTGAATGAATTTTGCAAAGCTTACATGAATTTTTAGAAAAAAGGATTATCCAATCAAATTTAAGAATGAAAACTTGAATTTTCGAGTTGGAAGTTCTTTGCATAGTCGTTGGTATTTTGGACATATCTTTTTCATACGACATCAAATTGAGATGAATCAAGCGACATTGGAAATTTAACTCAAAGGGATACAAATCATTATCTCACAATAATTTCTCAACTCAGCCATATTGGAGGTCAAAAAAGAAGATACATTTAAGGTAAAAAATCTGAAATTCTGCACACAAGACAAATTGCATCCACCAATTTTGAAAATCTTATCTCATCCATTCAAGTCCAAACCGTACAAATCTACTGTCTAAATTGAAGCCCTAGAAGTCTAGTTTCAAATGAAACTAGATTCATGTCGAAATTCATAGCATGGAGGAGAACAAAATATCAGACATAACTCAATGTGTTCAACAATCAGCCACCAAATTGGACTTTCCAAATCTTCTATATTCAACCATTGTTAGTTGTATTTATGAGAATATCTATATAATAAAGCAGGATGGTTTTTAAATTTGTCCAACACTCATTTGTCTTATTAGGACATTTGGACGGCTCAGATCTATTCAAACTACAAAACAATGGCTATGATGTATCTTACTTTCCCGCTTCTCTCTCTTGCTTTTTCTTTTTCTCACCCACCCTCCCATGATCCCATGAATAATCCCATGAATGATCCTATGGTCCCACCTTCCTCCTTTTCTTTTTATTTTTTCCTTTTCTCCCCCCCCTCCTTTTTTATTTTTTTTATTTTCCTCCCTGTTTATTTAATTTTTTTTTTCTTTTTGTTCACTTATTTTTATTTACACCGTGCCTTCAGGCATGGGTATACACTAGTCCTTAAATATTTGGAGAGGAATGACTTTGTACATGTATTTTCACTATAAATAGAAAGGTTGGGTTGATCAAATGGGGAGAAGAAGTGAAGGAGAGTGTGTAGAGAAAGTTTTTTTTCCAAGGTCTCTTCCAAGAGTGTATGACAATTTCTACAATCATATGTATCTAATCTTTTTACCCATAGGGCTTAGATGAAGCCCTACTCAACAAACATTTGAGGTTTTATAATTAATTAATAGTTGTATTATTTTTAGATAACAATTGCATAACATTTAAGGATTTTTCTACATGTAATGTTTTATCTCACTATTTGTGGTTTGATTTCTGTTATTTTAAATGCATAGTAGCACATGGCTCAAGTCTTTTTTGTAGTGCTTCTTTTTGATGATGTAGATAGAATGATCTTTTTTGATTGCTTTAGAACTGGTTCATTTCTGATTCTGAGGGGTCCATTAATTAGAGGCAGCACTAATATGGAAATAAAGATGATAAATCCAATATGTAAATGTAATCAGTCTATTCATTTCAACTTGCTAATTATCACATTGGCAGATTCCACATAGGGAATACATTATATTTACAGTCATCTGTCCAAAAATATACTTATTTGTCTAAAACTTAAATATATATAAATGTCATCTATCTTAATTAAAAATTCAAAATATACGATCATATCATTCCGTTGTTAAGTATTTTTGTTTATTTGTTGTCCATTCCTACGTTAAAGTTTGCTTGACTTGTAGGGTTCACAAGATGGACAAGCGTTGGATAATGATAAAAGATAGGTTGAAAAGTAAAGAGTACCAACAATGTGTTAAGTCATTTATTGACTTTGTTACGAAGGATTTAGGCCCACACAATGACATTCGTTGTCCGTGTGTAGATTGCTTGAATGGCACAAAACATAGTCGACAAGTTGTATGGCTGCACTTGATTCGAAGAGGAATCGTGTGTTCTTATAGAACTTGGGTGCGCCACGGGGAACATGTTCCATTGTGTCATGATTAGCGTAGTGCGTCAAACATTGATGGTGAAAGATATAGAGCTGCAATGTTTGACATTGATGATAATTTGGGCGAGTTGCCAACTATGTTGGAAGAGATTTACATGAGTGGCCTCATGGATGATCATATCGACGAAGAACCTAACAGCTCAGAGAGACAAAATTTGGTGAAGTTCATTAGGTTGTTTGATGATGCTCGACGCAAAGTGTACCCGGAGTGTGAAAAGTTTTTCGTGTTGTCCTTCATTATTAAGATGCTTCATATTAAGGTGTACAATAAATGGAGCAACAAATCTTTCGATATGGTTATGCAAGTTTTCAAAGACATTCTCCCAAAGTGTGATGAAATAGTTCCGTAGACCCTTTATGAAGCAAAAAAGTTTTTACGTGAATTGGGTTTGGGATACGAGGCCATTCATGCATGCAAAAATGATTGTATTTTGTTTTGGAAGGATAATGCAAAACTGGAGAATTGCCCTACATGTAAGGAGTCTAGATACAAGTTCAACAATCAAAGTGGTAAAAAGATTCCTCACAAAATATTGAGGTACTTTCCTTTGACATCGAGGTTGAAGAGATTGTACATGTCGAAAAAAACCGCCGCAGATATGAGATGGCACAGAGAGAAGCGTGTGGATGATGGAGTGTTAAGGCATCCAGTCGATGGTTAGGCATGGAAGGACTTTGATATGCAGCATCCTACGTTTTCTGTGGAACCCCGACATGTAAGGTTAGGGCTTGCCACAGATGATTTTAATCCGTTTGGAAATATGAGCACATCATATAGCATGTGGCCCGTACTATTAATGCCTTACAATCTTTCCCTACGGAAGTGTATGAAAGAGCCATATCTGATGATGTCAATGCTTATTCCCGGTCCATCTTCTCCTTGAAGAGACATCGATGTTTACTTGTAACCATTAGTGGAGGAGTTAAAGAATTTGTGGGAGCATGGTGTGCAAACATATGATGCCACAAACGGTCAAATATTTACAATGCATGCAGCAGTCATGTGGACCATCAATGACTTCCCCGCATATGGTTCCCTCTCTGGTTGGACTACAAAAGGTTACTTCGCTTGCCCTAATTGTAACATGGATGCATCATCTTAGCATTTGCGAGGTAAGATAGGGTATATGGGTGCCTACCGCCACTTGCCTGACAACCATATTTGGCAAAGAAGTAAGCTCTTCAATGGTCAGAACGAGCATCGGTCCAAACTTGTGGAGTTAACGAGAGAACAAATACTGCAGCAAATTGATTCGGGGACATATAGGCCATATGGCAAGCATCCAAACAACCGAAAAAGACAATGGAATGAAAGTCCACCTTTCAATTGGACAAAAAGAAACATTATGTTCGACCTACCCTATTGGAAAACGCTGAAGCTTTGACACAACCTTGATGTTATGCACATAGAGAAGAATATATGTTATAATCTAGTTGGGACACTACTGAGCATTGATGGCAAGAACAAGGACACGGATAAAGCCCGCTTGGATCTAGAAGACATGCGGATTCGAAAGGAGTTACACTTGAAGAGGCGTTCCAATGGCTTAATTGAGAAGCCTCCGGCATTGTACTTATTGTCCTCGGTAGAGCGACAAGGTTTTTGGGATTTCTTGAAATCAATTAGGTACCCTGATGGCTATGCAACAAATATATCCAACTGTGTCACTGCTCATGGTGGAAAATTAGCTGGCCTCAAAACTCATGACTGTCATGTCCTTCTACAACGACTACTTCTAATTGGAATGCGTGGATACCTTTCCAAGGAGATTGTGACCACACTTTTTAAGTTGGAAATTTTTTTCAAACAGTTGTGCTCAAAGACATTAAGGGTGACTAATTTGGAGAAAATGGAGGAACAAATCGTACTTATACTTTGTAAGCTTGAGAAGATTTTTTCTCCTGCGTTTTTTGATGTCATGGTCCACTTGGCAATTCATTTGCCTCACAAGGCTATGCTTGGAGGGCCTGTGCAATATCGATGGATGAATCCCATTGAGAGGTAATACCACAAGTTCCCAAACATCCCTATTTACATATAGTAGATAATGTAAACATTAACATTCAAATCATATTGGCATATAGGATGCTCGGACTTCTGAAAGGATTTGTTCGCAATAAAGCTCGACCAAAAGGTTCCATTGCGGAGGCTTACATTTCAAAAGAGTGTACGATGTTTTGTTCAATGTATTTAGATGGCGTTGAAACGGTGTTTAATCGGGAAGAAAGGAACTATGACGAGGGTGACAATGGCCCGGGGTTGGCGGTTTTCACTCGAAATGTTCATCCGTTTGGTCTACTAACAAGGGAAACTGATGTATCTGTAGCCGACCGTGAAAGGGCTCATTGGTTTGTCCTACACAACAACTTAGAAGTGGAAGAATATCTTGAGTACGAGTCGATCCTGTGCCGTACTACCTCTTTGTTGACCTATATGCTTTTTTTTAGTAATAATTCTTCAAATTACTTATGAATTACATTGTCCTCCATAGGGAACACAAGATGTTGTTGGAACAACAACATGGAAGTGCATGCGACATTGCAAAGATACAATGCAAAGAATTTCCTAAATGGTTCAAAGATCGCGTATGCTAAAATTCCTTATAGTGTAGTTTACACATCAATTTAAGTTATGTCAAAAGTAACATAACAGTTTTTTTTTAATGTAGATGAACCAATTGCGGCACAAAAAGTCACCCGAAGCAACCGATGAGATGTTGTCACTGGCAAATGGTCCTAACATCTTGGTGAACACATATTCAGGATGCATTTGTAATGGCGTCCGATTCCATGCTCGCGACCGTGACAACCGTCGTAAAACTCAAAATAGTGGATTGGTAGTGGAAGGGGACCATGAAGGCCAATTCATAAAGTTCTACGGCTACATTTGCAAAGTTTGGGAAATGACATATTTGTTTAGGCACCGTGTTGTTTTATTCCAATGTGAATGGTATAACACCGGTAGTAACAGAACTTTGCGTGTCGAACCACATTTCACTACTATTGATGTAAGAATTCGATGGTATAAAGATGACCCGTTTGTGTTACCAAGTCAAGTGCAACAAGTTTTCTACGTGCATGACGCGAAGTTAGGTGCTAATTGGAGAGTAGTAGAAAAGTTTCAACATCGAAGAATTTGGGATGTGCCCGAGGTGGATGTGCCAGACCCTAATGATGTGTTCCAACAAGATGAAAGCACTGATGTTGTACCAACTGAGCCTATGGATGACGATGTGGTGTTGCGTCGAGATGATATTGACGTTGAAATTATTCTAATGGAAGTTTTGTAGTCTGATAACCATGTACAACCCTTGGTTGGTATGGACAATGACTTCATATGTGATGATGAAGATGAACCAACAATGGAGGGTGACAATGAAGAAGAAGATGAGCTTGACAGTGATTTTGATTCAGATATGGACATAGAGTGTTGATGTATGGGTTCTAAATTTGGATGTGTAATAGAGTCTTGATGTATGGGTTCTAAATTTTGATGTGTGTTCTTGGTAGTTGTTGTTTTGTCTTTTTGTCATTTTGTTGATGTAATGGGGAAAGGGATGAAGGAGATTGTTGTTCTTTATGTGTTATGTAATTAGATAAGAGTTTGATCCTTTTGTTTATATTATTCTTCATGTCATCATGCTGAGCTATATCGTAAAATTTTTAGCAATGTTGAACCTATTAAATTGATGAACCTCCTCATTTGACATTTATGCTTACCATTGGCTTATGTACATCACTTTTATTTGACAATCATTACCAATTATTTTCCTATTGTTGTGTTGTTGTAATTTTGTGAATACTTTAGCTTTGGTAAACAATCCATATTGGTCATAATATCGATGATGCATATGATGTGTTTACTTAATATATCATGTTTGCAACTACTTTGTAGGTACCAGCATGGTTCCTGGGATGAAGACAAGGCGGGGTAAGAAAACAGCAATTGGCCCCATAGCATCACCCTCAGGAACATCTGCACATGTCATTGTCACACCACAGACTTTATCCGATGAGACACAACCACCGAATGACACAAACATTTGTGGAAGAGACACAGGCGCATGATGTAGGTAAGACCATTGTACGTTTTTGTTTCATCTTCAGGGTTGACTGACTGCGGACTACAATGTTTATTCTTCTTCTTGGTAGTTTTGTAGGTGTGTTTCGGCCCCTAAAGATCACTTTACTTGACTTAAGCAAATGATTTTTCTTCATCTAGAAGGACAATTTCTTGCATGTATAAAAAAATTATAATCCCTTACAAAATTTGCTTGGATGATTGTTAAATTTAATATTAATTATTGTTGAATATATGTTTGGGCACTAATTGCATGCGAAGGCCTTACACTTGTTGCCCCTTCTTGACCAGGGAAAAGTACGTCAACTTGTGTACACGGTCCTACAGTCGAAAAAGGAGTGCAAAAAAGGCTTGCGAGAAAAAAAAGGGAGACACTACATGTATATGTCAATCGCATGCTGAATGTACTCACTGGAGGGAATGCAATGCCTGCAACAAATGAGTTGGGCTTGCATATAAGGCGGTTGTGCCCCCTAAAAGGAGTGAAGTCATGGAATAAAATTGATCAGAGTATCAAAGATGCTGTAGTACAAGCTGTGCTAGTAATTTCGAACCTTAAACTAAATGTCTTCATTATGTAAAGTTGCAAATTTTGCATTCCATTTCTGTAATACGTCACACACTTATGCTTGCAGGATACGTTTGAAATTGGTGTGGATTTTCATACTGATCAACAAGCTCAAGAGATCGTTGATACGAAGGCGTATCTCTTGTACAAAGATTGGAGGTACACTTTGAAACAACACTATGAAAAACTTGTACAAGAGGGTGTTGATGACCCATATAGTCATTCGCCTAAAGGAGTTTGCTTGGATGATTGGAAACACATGATTGATGTGGCTTGGAAGGATGAATCTCATTTGGTAACAAACAAATATAAACGACTCTATTGCTTTATTTGTGTATTATGCATTGATATGTACTAATTCTTGAATAATTCTTTTTTTTTAGAAATGCTCTAAAGCTGGTAAAGCAAATCGGAGTTTGCTACCATACAATCACACCAGTGGATCTCGCTCCTTTCCAATAGCAATGTCGCTCATGGTGAGTTAGATACATTTGGAACATATTTCTCATCACTTATATATGTAAGATAAAAGTCATGGTTACTATTGTGACGAATTAATTTTGTTATTTGAAACTAACAGGTAGATAAAAATAGAGAGTTGGATTTTTCGAAATTTTATTCCAAATCACACAAATCGAAGAAAACAAACGAATGGATTGATCCCAAATGTGGTGAGCTACATGTAAGGAGTAAACTTTTTTGGCCAATTGTATTTAATATTAATGTCTATCTTAGCACAAAATTGCATGTGATTATTTGTGCCTTTGTTGAATAGTCTACTTTTTTTGGTAATGACAGGATGCGATGGTGAATCTACAAGCGACAACCACAGATACGGGGATCCCATTGACACATGAGGAACTCTCATGGCAAGTGCTTGGACAAAGAAAGAATTACTTGCGTGGATTTGGGATAGGCCCACGACCCTATTCGCCATCTGATAATGCGGCACAGTCTCGTGACAAACAAATGGAGGCAATGCAATTTGAGATTGACGTTCTTCAAGAAAATTTGATGAAGGAGAAAGAAGAACGCCAGAGAGATCGTGAAGAGATGATGAGGGAGAGAGAGGAGTTGATGAAAGAAGTAGAAGAAGGAAAAAAAGCAAGGGAGGCACAACAGGAACCACTAAATCATTTGAACTCTGTGGTTTTACGACTCTCAACACTGTTTGAGGGTTCAGATGGGCATCGTTGTATTTGGTAAGAAGAATTTCATTCGTATCATACTAACACTTATACAAACTTAGATTTACTTATTCACTAAACAATACTATCTCTTTGTTGTTAAGCATGAGGGAAAGAAAAAATATGCAATTGAAGAATTAAAATATGTGTAGGTAGAGAGGGCCTATCATAGTACCCGTTATGCGATTTTGACCTTGAATGCTGCTATCACTGATCTTTTAGAGCTAGACTAATCTCATTAGAGTTGTGGTCAATTTTTTTTCTTTTTTTGTCAATAGGCTGAAATTTTGATATTTCAGATGAGGCTTATTGTCCAGGAATTGTTGGATGTTAATTTCGGTTGTTCAGTCCAATAATTTGTTACACAGAAAAGAAGAAATGAAAAATCTTAGTGAAGACTCAAGTAATGTTGTTGGACTCAAGTAACAGTTTTTAGTCTCTAAATTGGTTCGACATGTTATATTACACAGTGGAGGGAAGTCATTTGCAATGTGTATATTTATGTTCATTAAATTGGTTGCTAATTGTAACTGTATGGAGACATCAGATATAAAAATTGTAATATAGTGACAATACAAATTTAATGTGCCAAATATTATTGAGTATGGCCACTTTCTAGCTAGAACAATAGACAAATGGAGATTCTTTTGTTTGGCACCAATAACACCAATGTTGTGCTATTATGTTGTTGTAATACTATCTGTTATCTGCATATCCATTGAGCTCACTGTCAGGATAAGTCATAGAAAATTCCCGTAAAAAGGGTGTTTCAGGGCAAAAATTGAAAACAGCCCTTAAACGACCGTGTGGCTGACACGGACAGCTTCCCCATGTCAAATAGGACTTGTGACAATTGACGGAACGTAATTCAGACCCGTAGGTAGAGAGTTAGAGCCAAATCCGCCCAAAACTTAGTCGAAAAATGGCGTTTCAGGGCGAAAATTCAAAACAGCCCCCTGTAGACGTCCCCCGAACGCCCCGGGGAGGGTGCGACTCCCCCCCGTTCCGTTCGCTTGGCGGGTCTACTACAGTTCAAGGACTCGAATGTCACGATTCTTAATCTTGAACCAAAGAGTCCAAATCCGGCAAATCGTTTTGAGAAAACAGATTTTTTGAAAGAAGTGCCAAACATGGACTGCTTTGCCAGATATAAAGTCGCCACCTAAATATTTTTTAAAATGGGGGAATTTAGGAAACCCTGACTCCGTGCCAAAGGCCACGTGTCCGTCATCACCAAAGTTGCCTCGGCTCGGGAACTTGGGTACGATTGGGGAAGGTCAGCTATGAGCACCCCCTCTCGCCCGATCCGAAGATCGGCCTCTACTAACCATGATATCCAATTTTGAAAACATTATGTATTCTTATTCCGGTTATTAGCCTAGAATTACTATGTTATGCGCACAGCAAACAAGTATAGACCAAATCGCCTAAATTGGAATAAAACATTACATGTTTGTTTTGAAAATGGTTTGTTACTCGCAAGTAGGCTAAAATGCAGATTTTGCCACCTTCAAGTGGGCTTTAGAAAAGATGGTTTTGCCACTGTCTAGTGGGCTTAAAACTCACAGTTTTAATGCATTATCCCAATTTAAGCAACTTGACCTCCATCCACAGGAATTCAAGCAGTTATATCACATAAGCAGCTAGCCTCACGGTAATCATGCTATTATGGCAACACTCACACGCATGCGGTATGCTAAAGTGAAAAAACTTACCTAGTACTCCAAGCCAAAACAGAAACTAGTTAGTAATCATATGCATGATCCTAGTTCATGTTAAAAATGGCTAATGCCACACATGCAAAGATGCAATCTAGACAGGCTCGACTATCCTAAACATGGCACGTGGAATGCTACAAGTAACATGTATTCAATTTGGAATTGAAGTACGATGCAGTTTGTATGATGTGCCGAGCCCGATGCATGTAAGACAAATGTATGGATGCACATATGCACAACATAAGGTATGCTAATTTAAATATGCCCTAATCTACCATCATAAGCAGGTAAATAAAAGGGAAGAAAGACGTGGGGTTGGAAGACATACACACACTCACGCACACTTATTACAAATATGCCCTCACTCGGAGGGACCAAAAGAATATACAATCCAAATAACAAATTGCTAAATTAATTATTGCATAATTTCTAATTAATTAACAAATTGAATGCAGAAAGGAGGTGGCCACAGCCCCGCCTCAGAATGCGCGAATGATGCATACTCGAGTCCGACTCGCCCGGAAAACCCGCACCATGTCACTGCTGCCTCTGTTTACACTGCCCTGCCTCTCTGAAAATTGCCAAAGTTCTGGGGCATGTTCCCTGCACACTGCATGACACCATCGGCTAGAGGGAATGTCCACCGGCCATGGGGAATGTCCATCGGCCACTGTTTTGATGTATTGGCCATTCATTCTTTGCCGGTCGGCACTCAACAGTGTCGGTCGGCCAAAAATTCCTACTAGAACCTGCAGTTTACAGCAGCAGAGGGACAAGCAGTGTATGGCATGGAATTTCAAGCAAATGTGTGCATGGACACACTCCCTATCATGCAATGGACTCAAGGGAGCATGGCCCTCGACCCCCGGGTCATCAATCACGCACTTCAATGCATGATGGCCAAAAAGCCAAGTTAGCAACTTTGATATCAAATGAAATGCAAGCACAAAACACATCAAAGAGCCCCAACCTCTATCATGATTAATCAAGAGGCAAGGGATGGATGCTTAATGAAATGCAACTTAGGCATAGAGGCTAAGTATGCAACATGAACATGCAAATGAACAATGTATGCTAGGCGCGCAACCTAAACATGCAATAACACACAAGTATGCAACAACACACAAGGTGAGCATGCATCGACATGCAAAGGATGGTCTTACACTAACTTGGACAGCTCTCTACTAGGTCCAAAACAGTGGCCATAATGAGGCAAATAAGGCAACACAATACATGGAATGCATGCACAATGCATTAACCAAACCTAAGGCACAAAAATGCAACTCTACCAAAGCATGGCAAGGGATGCAAGATGGCATACAAGCATGTGAATTTCAGCGCTGGAACACGATGCCAAATGGTCCCAAAACATGGAAATATGTCACCCAATGCATGCTATAGGCCCCGAAACCCAAGATTAGGCACATGAAATGACTTACATCCATACAAAGCATGCGTAATTTGAACATGGAGTATGAAGACAGAAGCAAGACAGCCCTAAAACAAGCATTTTTACAGTTCAAAGCATGGCCAAACAGTGAGCATAGGTAGGGCAAAATCAGCATGCAAAAATGGCTCCGCAAGAGGGGTAATGAGGCAAGTCACAGCTGCTAGTCTCAAACATAGGAGGCCCCTTTTACAATGTTGGAGAGGGGACAAAAATATGATGTTTTACAGTTTATGACAAGCCCCAAAAATAGATACAAGTATGGCCAAAGCATCATGCAAAATGAGGCCACCAAGAGGGCTATAACATGAAGTATACCAAGGATGTCTCAAACAGCCCTAGACCCTAAATGAAACATGAAGAGGGGGTCATTTTAGGGCCATTTTCAGTTCGGCCCAGAGTCCAAAAATAGAAGCTTCATAAGCTAATAAATCATGCAAAAATGGGGACCAAAGAGGGGTACAATGGCAAGTGATACGTGGAGGTCCCAAACAGTGGTGAGCCCTTCTTAAATGTTGAATAAGGGCTCAAAATAAGCCTATTCTCAGTTTACATCATGCTCCAAAACAGATTACTCATAGGCCAAAAATACTACTCAAGAAAATGGCATACAAAGGGATAATGAAGGAAGTGCAAGATGGGGGTCCCAAACAGGGTAAGACCCTTAATGAAAGATGAAATAGAGCTAAAAAAAAAGACACTTTCAGTTTTGGTCGGAGCTCAAATGTGCAAGAAAATATGGCTTAGATATGAACCAAGAAAATGCTAGTTTAGGGGAAAAGTGTGCTTACCCTTGTAGACCAATAAACCAGCAGGTTTTGATCCAAGGAAATGAGCTCCTAGCCTCTGCAAATGGCCTCCAATGTACTGAAATGAAGTGTAGAGGTGTGGTGCTATGGATTGGTGAGGAAATGGCCCAAGAACAAGGGTATTTGATGGTTGAATGAGAGAGATATGGAGAGGGAGGTGAGATATATCAGATATATATCTATATATCTCTGGTTTTTTGCTCAAAAATCCAACCCTTTACAATGGAGGAGGAGAGCTCCTTATATAGACAAATGGAGAGGCTCTAAGCTTATAAGACAAGCTAAAGAGAAAGGTTCAAGGGGAGCAAGAGGGCCAAGGCTTATTAAGGAAGCCAAGACAGCTGGTAGGCTTCTTGAGGAAGCCAAGACAAGGGGTCAAGGCTTCCTCAAGAAGCCATGAGCAAAGGGTCCAAAAAAAAGGGGGCAAAGGCTCCAAATAGGCACACATATGCACGGGGAGCTAGGTTTGTGCATCCCAGCTGGCACAGCTGGCATGCACCATGCTTGCAAGAGTCAAAAGGGTCAAATCGGCCATGAAAAGAGGTCATCGGCCAAATAAATTGCCGGTCGGCACAATAAATTGCCGACCTGCAATTTGTACTGGCCGGTCGGCTAAATAGAGTGCCGATGGGTGGCTGATGAGGTCAAAAAGTGCTGGTGGATGTCCAGATTGAAGCCCCGGAAGTTAGCTTTCCAATGGCGCAAACCTTGCATTAAAATTCCTTCTGTGGAAAAAGTTATGTCCTTTTTGGTGAAGCCGCGCAGACTCGATCCAACCGGGATGATGCCCAACTTCAACCAATCATACCTCCCCCACCCGGACTTGGTTTTGAGAGATTCTTGAGTGCAAAATGAAGCCCCGGAAGTCTTCTTTCCAATGGTTATGGCCTCATAGCTTAACTCCAAGTGTATAGATAGATGAGCTTGATTTAGCGAGGACTGCTTGACTCTCTTCTACCCGGATTCATGCCGAACCTCTTCTCCAACTTGTTTTCTCCCCTCTTCTCCTCTTCTCTTCAACTTCAAACCCCGAAGTAAGGTGTTTTGAAAGATTTTTCAAAGATTTCATCTCTCTTTCATTCATCTCCACTTTGTCCTTGCTCGGTTTACCGAAAAGCGCACCATTTACTGAAATGCGAGCATCGGAACATCGTGGGAATTTTATTTCAAAAATGTTTTGAAAGAGAGGGTTTTAAGGTCTCAAAACCATCCAAAATAATTTTGGTTCAAAATGGGGTGTGAAGTTGAGATTCGCCTCTCTCCTTGCCGAAGAAACTGAACCTGCGCCCTGCACACCTTTCTCCACCAAGTAAACCATCAGTAGTGCCCAAGTCTTGTGGGTGGTAAAAAATGGGGTGTCTACACCCCCGAACGACCGTGTGACTCTCACGGACAGTTTACCATGACAAATAAGACTTGTGACGACTAACAAAACGTCATTCGAACCCGTAGGTAGAGAGTTAGAGCCGAATCCGCCCAAAACTTACTAAAAAACGAGCTTTCCGGGGGCAAAAATTCATAATAGCCCCGAAGTTATGAATTGGGTGTTTAAGATTTGTGTGTTTACTGTCCAATAGTCATGTCTATCTCTACAAACCTATAGAAGAAATTTGAAATTTACTTTAGTTGTTTGGAAGCCCTGTGAATTTGAAATTGTTTCTTAGTATTTGATAGTCTTTCATGTTGAATGATTCTCTTTCTCTCTATGTCTCCCCCAAATTCTCCCTCAGTGAGCACTGAGCACTACTACAAAAACAGATAAAGATCACACTTTTTTGGTGTGATATATGTTATTTAATCACACTTTTTAAGTTTTATTAAAGTGTGATCTTTGGGAGTGTGATTAAAAATGATCATTTTTAATCACACCTTTTAAGTGTGATTAAAAACCTTTAGATCACACCTTTTAAGTGTGATTAAAAACATTTAGATCACACTTTTTAAGTGTGATTAAAAATATTTAGATCACACCTTTTAAGTGTGATTAAAAACATTTAGATCACACCTTTTAAGTGTGATCTTTGGAAGTGTGATTAAAAAGCGTCATTTTTAATCACACTTTTTAAGTGTGATTAATAACATTTAGATCACACCTTTTAAGTGTGATCTTTGGAAGTGTGATTAAAAAACATCATTTTTAATCACACTTTTTAAGTGTGATTAATAACATTTAGATCACACCTTTTAAGTGTGATCTTTGAAAGTGTGATTAAAAAGAATCATTTTTAATCACACTTTTTAAGTGTGATTAATAACATTTAGATCACACCTTTTAAGTGTGATTAATAACTAATAAAATTTGTAATAAAAAAAGGATTCGACATATTTAAAAAATAATCAATATTATTTTTGTATGCACATTTGAAGAATGTAATACACACTATATACTATATTTTGAATCATAACCACATATTGAATAGAATAACGTCATATATTTCATAAATGAAAATTAAATATTCAAAAGTATATACAAAGGAATTAAATAAATAAAAAATTAACTGTGCTTACATATATTAAAAAATGAAAAAACTTAAAAAAACTAAGTTCTTTAATTCTTGGACCATATTTTGCTTCTCTCCAAAAAATTTCTGACCTGAAAAATAAAAACACAAATTAATCCAGAAACCACTAATGCATATGAATAAACTAAAAAGTTAATTCAGCAAACCAAATAGGAACATTAATCATTTCTACTTGATCTTAATCCTTTTGGAAGTAACTTCCCTATTAACAATTAGATGCCATAGCAGCTCAGTGTCAATGACATTGTAATTAGGAGGTCACTAATGAGCATAGTATTTAAAAATGATAAATCTCAATACAGCTTGTGTACGATCTTTTTGTGAAGGTATATTATTACTGTTGAACCATAATTCTAAGTACCCATAAATAAATAAATAAATAAAAACTCAAGAATTTACTCCATTTTTTGGGGGGGGGAGGAGGGAGAGTACATACATTGCAGTTACTATCACTAGCAGCAACAGGTTTTGGAGAAACAGAGACTACATTTATGAAAAGAATTTATCAAAGCTTCTAAATACACTCGCTTATTTTCTCTCTACACTCACTATATGCATTGTATATCTTGTACGTTACGAAGAAAAATTTGTAAATATAGATGTAGAGATGAACATGGCGGGTGTGTGGTGGGTTTAGAAACTCTCAATTGCATCATTAAAACGAGGATTATGTGTATATATATGTTGTTGACACTAATTAATATTCCTAACACCCTGTTCAAAAATAAAATGAAAATGAGAGCATACCTAATCAACAAAACTTGTTACCACAGTTGTGGAAAAGCAATAATTGAGAGAAAATTTTCAACTTCCACACCAATCAATTTTTTCTAAACACAAATCAACAAATAAATACATAATTTAGTGGACTGCCCAGAAAAATCTAAGATTAAAAAATATTGATGCACAAGTTGTCAATAAAGGACCACCCATATTATAAACACCCAAATTCAAAAGATTTAGGTTGGTAGGTAAGCCAAATATAAAGCATGAACAATATTTTTCATGCTGTAAGAGAGAACATTCTGATGTATCTTTTAAAGCAAGGGTCTATTTTTCCAAAGGTCTATCTTTTAAAGCAAGGGTCTATTTTTCATAACCACATATTGAACATTTTGATGTATCTTTCCAAGGGTCTATTTTTTGATTTCATATTAGAGTTTGATGTTGATATTAAAATTTGTAATGATGACTTACTTGAAACATGAAAATGACATTAAAAGAGAGGAAAATATTGATTTTTCTATTCCATAAAAAATATATATAAGTGAAATACTTACCCCGATTAAAAGTTTGTATTTCATGACTTCCAAAAGAGAATCTCTGATGTGTTTGTGGAGAAACCTGGTGAATGCCACTAGATCCATCTGTCACCTCATTTATACAATAAAATTCACATGAGTATGATAAATTTAGAAAAGGATAACACATGATAAATTAATACATCATTTAGATACAAGTATTTGTTTTTTCATGTTATGAACATTCTTAGAATTATCAATACAATAATATAAGGATGATCACCTTCATAACGTTGTCCATTCTCAAGAATCACAGTAACCTAATTTTGCATAACACATAGACAACTGTCAACCTCAAGATGAGGCTAAAACATTCATTAATGAATCAGTTTGTCAAATGGATGTTACGAAAAGATGATAAAGAAGTGCTAAAAAAATCTCTGTAACAATCCCAATGTCAAGAATAAGAGGACAATCTCAACCTTTGTTGGCAACTTCATCAATGTTAAGTATATAAGTGAAATACTTACCCTGATTTTTCTATTCATATATCATCAGCAACTTCATCAATTGAACGAGCATAATGTATCTCCACCTGCAAAGATATGCTCATCAACATCAAATGGACAAAAACTGGAATTCATGGTGCACTTTCAAACAGCAATACTTGTTGAGCTCCGGTAATGTTGCTTTGAAGTCAGTATAACATGCATCAAATGTGTTGATGGAAAAGCTATTTCTCAAAAATAAACTTCTTAATGTCATAACCATATAAAGGGTGTTAATTGTAAATCACCAGCAGGTGATGCATACATACGCTTTCAAAGAAACCTATTTTTACCTCTACTGGGTGTGAGGTTTCCAATGCATCCAAATGTAAACCCCCAGCAGTGTCTTCAAGAAATTTAGTCTAGATTTCCCACTCAGGAAATAAGGTGTCAGTGACTAAATAGCTCACCTGGATAAATAAAATTAGGAGGCAGAGCAGATATAACATCAAGTCCAAGGACATGCCCAAAAAGCAGAAGCAACTAAGTAGAAAGACAAAGATTAAAGAACTACCCATGTTGCAAAACCTTCATTAAGCCATAAATGAGTCCACCATTCCATTGTTACCAGATTGCCAAACCATTGATGTGCAACTTCATGTGTCACCACAATTGCAAGCTGGCAAAACAAAAGTATTCATTAGAAAAACCTTGGTAAAAACTAATACTTATTTTCTATGAATATAAATATGAAGGGAATGAAGATGAAGTAAACATAAAATAATCAGCAAAAACCTTCCACCTCTATTCTCAAAGTTTAAAAAAAAAAATGCGGCAAAAAGGTTGGTGCTTTTAATTTTTTTTTAATCTCGGATTGCTACAAAAAAAGCCTTTTAACTCGTATGCATACCATCAGCCATTGTTTCTTCTATATGATCAAATAAACCAATCACAACGGCCACCAAATAAGTTGACATAATTGGTGATTCTTCAAAATGTACTGTTTTTAGATGCCCGTTAAGCTTTTAAAATATATCTAAAACAAATGTAAAATTTTGTTTTCAAATAAATGGTTGCAATTGCCCAAAAAAAACAAATCCGGCAGACGACTGGGTAGACCCAATCCGCTCTTTTCAAAATTCAAAATTCAAAAACACCTTTCGAAACACTTTTGAAAACTCTTTTTAAAACTCATAGTCAAACAAATTCTCTTTTCAAAACTTAATTCACAATTCCACCCCCAAATCACAACTCCAAAAAGAGAATCACAATTCCAAAACTAAACCAAACGCGGCCTAAAATTTTTATATTTAATTCATGTGAGAGGTTAAAGATATTGCTTTGCTAGCAAATGTGAGTCAAGTGTTGGTTCCCATACTTCACATCTGCAAACGTCCTTATTAACCTACCGCTGCACGCGAGTACAACAAAAAGCAATAGATAAACCACAATTTAGCACAAATAATAGGCATCAGCAACAACTATACTCCACTAGTCTATATTCATTTGGCAAAACTAAAAAGTCAACTTATTTTTACTTTTCTTCGACTTTTTTCCACTTTGGGGCAAATTTTATTTTATTTTTTTAAACTTTTAATGTCCGTCTTGACTAGACAATTCTAAAAATTATAACAATTTGAGTCAATTTTGAAAAAGGTTAACTAAAAACAAAAATAAGCCCAATTTTATTAAAAAGCCAATTTTTGTTGTTTCTGAAATTTTAATTTTTTTTAAAAAAAAAAAAGAAAACTATTTTTTAAATTTTTAAGATCATCTAGTCAATATGAATCTAAAAAGTCCAGTAATTTGAGTCAATTTCTAAATTTTTTGTTTTTTTACTAAAGACGAAAAGAAGTCGAACTAAAAAAAACCAAAAAAAAAAAAAAACACACAATTCCCAAAAGAATCCCACTGAAGCAATCATTTGGGTTTATGCATCCCCGAATATGATCCTACCCCTGAAAAGTATAGTCTAGGGTTCAAGTGGAGGTTATGTGATGCCTCAAAGATCATCAGACAGTTCTTGTGGTGATTCGAATTTTAACATCAATGCAATGACTTTTTTTGGACACCCTACTACCCTGTATTTATTCTATCTTTGAACCAGAGAAGTAAAAAAAACTACTACATAGAAAAGTCAGAAAACTAACCTGTAGATGTAAATGAAGGCTTCTGGAACCATTCCAGTGATTGATCCACATAAATAGGGCCAAAACCTCATACTCGTCACCACAATTGCATAGTTGAAAATTGTGTATGGAAATGGTGAAACCCTGAAGAGTGCAACCACTCGGAATTGATGGAACCAGCTCCCTTCCCCTGCTAGTCTAATCATTGCAGCTTTCTCAGGCCATCTCTTTAACCATTGCTGCACAAGTGATCAAGTGAAAGATGAAAAAGAGAGAAACCAAGAAAGGGCATTGAAAGTAAATATGACAATTCAATTTCATCATCATCACTATGAATCTATTGATGTCTTCTTACATGAATTCGTTCTCGAAAGAGTAATCCATTCAAATATGGAAGGATCATGCCAACAGTTGTTCCAACCATTATTATAACGAATCCAAGACCATATCCAAATATCATTCCAGCGAGCCACATGGAAGGACCAGAAGGAATTAAGAGTACAGGGAATATTGCCAAAGAAGCAACAAGTACGATAGCAAGAACTGGACGACCGAAGGCAGTGGCTTCCCATTGCAAGATTGGAAGAAGAACCTACAGCAAAATGAATAAATTCAAGGTTTAGTGCTGCCTCATAGGTAAAACTCAATTTTAGCTTTGCTTCATAATAGAAATACTCTAAATAATATAGCATTGAAAACATAATTAAGATTTGAGACACTTCCGTCAAATAAATTCAAATGTGTCCAATTTAGGAGCCTGAAATTTAAAAAGTCAGAGTGTTAAAAGCAAGTAATAGTAACATCAGTCAATGTCAATTCAACTTGACACAAACAATCACATATTCATAACCAAAGGTCAATATGGTTTTCTTTTTCTTTTTCCTTTTTTTGTTTTTGAATTTCAAATATATATGTATATATGTGTACAAATCTTGACTCAGAAATAATATAAAGGCTTTGTTTTTTTTATCTATAACATGCCTGTATTTTTGTATTGATGCATCACCAACTAAAAGTAGTAAGAAAATCTAATATTCAAAAAAAGGTCTTCACTAATAGTAATATTTAACAAAATGCTCAAGTTTCCTTACTTGCATCAGCCAACCCCCAAGTTCTCATCATGAAATATTCTCATATAAGGTTTTATATAATGCACAATCACTAAAAAATATACTAATCTTAGTACCTTAATTGTGACGAGTAATCAATAAATTTGCTTCCTAGTACAACATATCTAAAAGATAATACTTAAGTTTATTAATGTCTAAAATAGCAACTGTTCAATGAATAAAATATTTAAAAAAATCTACCATTAAGATCCTAGTTTGACACCCGCAAAGATAAAATTCCTAGAACTAAACTGCAAGGGTGTATCTCTTAGTTTTGTACTTCATTTTCCAGTACATAATAACCCCACTAATCCACAAAGGGGAAAATATGCAGAGAAAAAAAATAAAAATAAAAACAAAACAAAATAAATAAATAAATAAATAAACAAAACAAAACAAAACAAAAAAAGAAAGAAAAAAAATAGAGAAAATATCTGCACCGCAGTCAGTTCATAATTTCTGTGCTAATCCTCCTAACAGTATAAATTCTATTTTATGTCTCCAATTGCTACAAAAAAATTCCAAAAATTTGAAGTAGTTACTGTTGCATTCCCAAAGCTTTCCTCAATTAAGAAAGCCTGAGCCCATACTTATCAAAAACAGAACAAAAGGCAACCCTAGGGACACAATTGAAACAAACTTTGACCCATGGTTGATATAATTTCAACTGAGGTCACCCCATTACAAATTTAAAATGTACCACATAGTACCACATCTGGGTTCAAATGCCAAATAAAAATGTTCTGCTGATTCAGATTTCATGGAACCTC
Organism: Camellia granthamiana; assembly: GCA_036172215.1. NCBI lineage: Eukaryota > Viridiplantae > Streptophyta > Magnoliopsida > Ericales > Theaceae > Camellia > Camellia granthamiana. The sequence continues at coordinate 8,006 of JAXFYN010001352.1, read as the reverse complement.
CAAACACCTTCCTCCAATCATCTAATTCATGTTGTGCTCATGTGCTCCCATTCATTTGAAATATCATAGGTTTGTTATAAAATTTATGCAGAAACTTGAATGCCAGCAAAAAAGGTGATTATTCTATATTAGAAGAGAATGTCCTAAATACCAGGATATTAATCAATTAAATACTAGAATATTTTAGGGCACTGGAAAAGCAATAAAATGAATTCTATGATTTGAGACAAAAACACATGTCACAACCATCAAGCAACTTCTCAATGCAAACATTACCAAATAGAGGTTGGAGCCTCCAAGGAAAAAGCAATTTGCAAGGGGTAAAGACTAAGGACAGTCAAAGGACATCTTTGTATATATAATGTAAGACAGGTCAACAAACTGCAGGCACATCATTACAGACTTTTTCAAATATTCAGAAAATAGGCGAGTTATTTTAAACACAAAGAGCACATACAAGGGTCTATACATAAGATTGCAACAAGAAGTGTGGCTGGTTAATCACATTTGGCAGCTCAGGTAGGAATTCCCTGATGGGATCACATTCTCAACACCTCTCACTTTCATCCACTGCAATGAATCTCAGCCTTCATATTCATAAGGAAAATAACACTTAAGATACATGAAAGCATCCAGTTTCAGTGAATTTAAAGAATTATTATTGTTTGTTTCATATTTTGCATAAAAAGAATTCAAAAAAGCATCACCAACAAGCCAATGGAGAACATGAAGTAATTAGCAAGACGGACACAATCAGTTAGCAATCTAAGCAAGCATGTAAGAAGATACATTAATATGAATTGTTCAGCAGAATGCATAGTTTCCTCTTTAGCGCACAATCTGATTAGCTCCAATCTTCAAATAAATTATTTAGTTAGAATGGATTCATAAAACCTTACTGATGGACGGATGCCAAACAGTATGAAACTGAAATGACCTCCACCTCCACATCTTATTGCCACTAGATCCCCCTCCAACACCAGCACCAACAGCTTCTGTACTTTCTCCAACCATTCGGATGACCTCCACCTCGTTGCCCGCCGTCGTCCCCCCTTGCCGCTGCTTGCAGTCGAGAGAGAGAGAGAGAGAGAGAGAGAGAGAGAGTATTTTGGGAATTTTTGAAATTGGGGATATTTTTGATAGGGGTTGGGGATTGGGGATCGTGAGTGAGAAACAAAAGGGCGGAAAGAAAAACAAAAGGGGGGAAAAGAAAGGGGGAAATTACAAAGAGCGGGAAAACGAAAAAGAAAAAGAAGAGGGGGATTTGGTAGATGTAGGGATAATTTTTGATTTAATGAAAAAATAATTGAGTGGATTTGGTTTCAGTTTTTTGGATTACGTTTTTTAAAATTAAAATATTTGATTTTGTGTATTTTTTTGTTTTTAGTGAATATTTTTTAAATTTTAAACATTTTTTTACTTTTTTAAATGCACCTTATTTAGATGTGTCTAAAAAATAAAAAATTTGTGAAAAAATATTTTAAAAAATTAATAAATATATAAAAATACAAAAAATATACTGAATTTTTGTATTTTTTTTGTATTTTTGGTATTTAGTAAATTTTTAAAAGATTTTTTTACAATTTTTTTACTTTTTAGGTGTATTTATGTTAGGTGTGTCTAAAAAGTAAAAGAATTGTTTAAAATATTAAAAAAATTCAATAAAAACAAAAAAAAACACAGAAAATAAGAATTTAGAATTTTCTGAAAAATGAAAACAAGCAAGCTGATTATTATTATTATTATTTTATTTGGTAGAAGTATGGGTAATTTTTCGAGGATTTTTGAAATTTGGAATTTTTTGTTTAAGGGATTGGAGATTGATGATTTGAGATCGTGAGAAACAAAAGGGGAAAAGAAATGGGGGAATTAAAGGGTGGGAAAATGAAATTTTTTTGGTTAAAATAAATTTATATTTTTGTAGTTAATGAATTTTTTTTATTTTCCATTTTTTTTAATTACTAAGGTTGAAAATTTATTTGTTTCATTTTTATTTTAAGAAAAAAGAATTATTATTTTTTTATTTTGAAGAAGTAGGGGTAATATTTTAATAAAAAATATTTTTCCGCGACTCTTTTTTTTTTTGTCACTAAAAACGAAGAACTAACTTTTTGTGGTAGAGGAAATGGAGTGACAGTGAAAGTGGTGGATAAGAGGTGATGGTGGTGGTGGTGGTGGTGGTGGTGGTCGCGAAGGAGATTAGTGGTGAAGTGGTGGTAGTGGTAGAGGAGATGGAGTGGCGATGGTGGATGAGAGGTAATGGTAGTAGTAGTGTCAGTAGTGGTGGTGGTCATAGTTAAATATTTTAATTTTGTGAGAGACAGATAAAGAAGAGAGATAGAGACAGAGATAGAGTGATGAATGAGAGAGAGAGAGAGAGAGAGAGAGAGAGAGACAAAGTGGTTGCTAAAAGTGTATTTTCTTATAGTGGATCGATAAATCGAGAAGGAGCTCAATAAATAGAGAAGATAGGAGGGAGAAAGTGAGCAAGGTGAACATAGTGAGGGAGAAATAGACAAATAAACAAGCAGACAGGGAGAGAGAGAAGAGTGATGAGTGAGAGAGAGAGATAGACAGAAAAAGAGATAGAGAGAGAGATAGAGGGAGAGATAGAAAAAAGAGAGAAATAGAGCGAAAAGAGATGAAAGAGAGAGAGACATAGAAAAAGAGAAAGATAGAGAGAGAAGAGAGATGGCGAGAGAGAAATGGCAAGTGGCGGCAAAAGACAGTGGTGCAAAGTAGTGACGGTGGGTGGTGGGTAGCTGCTGGTGGTGGTGGTGGTGGTGGTGGTGGTGGTGGGTGGGTGGGTGGGTAGGTGACAGTAGCGGGTGGTGAGTGGTAGCAAGTGGGTGGTGGTGGTGGTGGTGACAGGTGGGTGACGGATGGCAGGTGGTCGTAGCGGGTGGTGGGTGGTGGTGGTGGTGAGTGGCGGTGGCAGGTGGGTGGCGGATGGCCGGTGGCGGTGCGTGGGTGGTGGGTGGTGATGGTGGATGGATGGGTGGGTGACGGTGGCGAGTGGTATCAAGTGGGTGGTGGTGGTGGTGGTGGCGGGTGGTGAGTGACGGATGGCTGGTAGTGGCGGATAGGTGGCGGGTGGTGGTGGTGGTGGGTGGGTGACGGTGGCAGGTGGTAGGTGGTAGTGAGTGGGTGACGGATGGCAGGTAGGTGGCGGGTGGTGGGTGGTGGCGGGTAGATGGCAAGTGAGTGGTGGGTGGTAGTGGTGGTGGTGGCGAGAGGTGGGTGGTGGTCGCGAGTGGGGTGGTGGCTGGTAGTGGGTGGTGGGTGGCTAGTGGGTAGTGGTGGCGAGTGGTGGGTGGGTGGCGACAGGTAGGTGGTGAGTGGTGGTGACAGGTGGTGGTGAGGGGTGGGTGGTGGTGGCGGAAGACGGTGGTGGAAAATGGTGGCAGGTGGTGACTAGTGTTGGTTGGTAAAAAAAAAAAAACTCAAAACTCAAAACGGAAACACATTTTTTGTGTTTCAATTACCAAAAGCGTAAATTCAAAAAATGAGTTTATGTTGGTTTTTAAACAGAAATTTAAAAATTTTACTAATAAATTTTTTTTTCAATTAATTTTTTTTCAATGAAATTTTTTTCTAACTGATACTAACCAAGGGGGCAATTGGTAATGCTACTTTAAACCTTAGGGAGGGGATTGTAATTTCTAAAATGTGAGGGGTGTCAATGTAATTTACCTACTGAGGGCAAAATTAGTATTTAAAAAAATTAAATTGCTAAAGGGGAAATCTGTAATGAAACAAGTTTGAAGAAAAATTAATTGGAAAAAAATTATTTTAAGAAAAATTAATTGAAAAAAAAATTAATTAAAAAAAAATTTTGCTAGTAAAATTTTTAAATTTCTATTTAAAAATCAACGTAAACTTATTTTTTGAATTTACATTTTTTCCTCAAATTTACAAATTGAGACAACCATTTATAAACCAAAAAAATTATCAAACAAGTTTTTATAACAGTTTTTTAATTTTTTGTAAATATAAATTGAAAACTGAAAATGAAATGGTGTCTGTTTGGTAACGTTTACGTTTTCAGTTTATATTTATAAAAATTTTATAAACTGATTTTTGTTTATTTTTAGAAAAACATAAACTACAAACGCGTTTGGTAATTGACAAAATGTTTAACAAAATTTAAAAATATAAAAAAGAGTGAGAAATGACAAGTGGCGGAAGATGGTGGTGGAAAGTGGTGATGGTGGGTGGTGGGTAGCGGGTGGTGGTGGGTGGTGGCAAGTGGGTGGGTGGGTGATGGTGACGAGTGGTGGGTGGTAGCGAGTGGGTGGTGGTGGTGGCGGGTGGTGGGGATGGTGGCAGGTGGGTGGCGGAATGTCGGGTGGTGGTAGGTGGTGGCGGCGGGTGGTGGTGGTGGGTGGGTGGGTGACGGTGGTGGTGGTGGGTGGGTGGGTGGATGATGGTGGCGGATGGTAGCGAGTGGGTAGTGGTGGTGGTGGTGGTGGTGGTGGGTGGTGGTGGCGGGTGGATGGTAGGTGGTTGGTGGGTGGTGGTGATGGATGGTGGTGGTAGATAGGTGCTGAGTGGTGGTAGCGAGTAGGTGGCGGGCGGTGGATGGTAGTGGCGGGTAGATGGCAAGTGGGTGGTGATGGCGAGTGGGTGGTAGATGGGTGGTGGTGGCAAATGGGTGGCAGGTGGGTGGTGGGTGATGGTGGCTGGCAGGTGGGTGTTCGTGGAGGGTGGTGGGTGGTGGTAACAGGTGGGTGGTGAGTGGTGGTGGCAGGTGGTGGTGGGAGATGGGTGGTGGGTGGTAGTGGCAGAAGACCGTGGTAGAAAATGGTGACGGGTGGTGGCTAGTATTGGGTGGTAAAAAAAAAAAAAATTAAAAACTCAAAACGGAAACACATTTTTTGAGTTTACATTTTTTAGCCAAATTTATAAACTAAGATCACTGAATTATAAATCAAAAATTTAACAAACAAGTTTTTATTTGAGTTTTTAAAATTTTTGTAAATATAAACAGAAAACTGAAAACGTAGTGTTACCAAATAGCACCTTAGCAAACAGGTTTTATATGGTAAAAATATTGTAAAATTGACAAATAATTAAATAAGTTACCAACGTAAGAAATGACTTATCAAAATATTCTTAGGCCATATATGGATTGATTTTTAGAAAAAAAATTTAAAAATTAAAAATTAATTTGGTTAAGAAATAAAAACTAAAAAATAATTATCATTTAAGGGTAAAAAATAATTATAATTTTAATTTTTGAGCTGGTTATATACATATACATATGGCTGTTTCAATTTAATTTGTAAAAAATTATTTCTAACCACTCGAAAGATAAAAATTATATAAAAATGATAATTATTTTTTATTTTTTATTTCTTAACCAAATTAATTTTTAATTTTTTTTCTAAAAATCAAACCATACATAGCATAAGAATCTTTTGATAAGTCATTTCTTATGTTGGTAACTTATTTAATTATTTATTAATTTTACGACATTTTTACCATCTGAAGCCTGTTTGGTAAACATTTCGTTTTCAGTTTTCAATTTATATTTACAAAAATTTTAAAAATTGTCATAAAAATTTATTTGATATTTTTTTTGATTTATAAATGGTTGTCTTAGTTTGTAAATTTGAAGAAAAAATGTAAATTTAAAAAATAAGTTTATGTTGGTTTTTAAATAGAAATTTAAAAATTTTACTAACAATTTTTTTTTTCAATTAATTTTTTTTCCAATTGATTTTTTTTCAATGAATTTTTTTTCCAACTAATACTAACCGAGGGAGCAATTGGTAATGCTACTTTAAACCTTAGGAAGGGGATTGTAATTTCTAAAATATAAGGGGTGTCAATGTAATTTACCCAGTAAGGGCAAAATTAGCATTTAAAAAAATTAAATTGCTAAGGGGGGAATCTGTAATGAAACTTTAAATCTCAGGGAGGGAGATGTAATTTCCAAAACGTGAAGAGGGAACTGTAATAAACATAAACCTTAGGAGGTGTCAGTGTAATTTGAGCAATGATTCATCCCCCCTTTTCCCCCCTCCCCCCCTTTGACCCCCTCTCTCTCTCATTGGTTACATTTTCATTTTCTTTTTCTTTCTTTTCCTACTCCTCCAATCACCACCCGCCACGTGGCAAAGGGGTGAGGGGTGACCCCCACAAGGGGGTCCCAAGCATTATTCGTGTAATTTACCCTATATATATATAATCGCACTTAATTAGAAAGTGACATAAAAAATAAATAATATCACACTCAATCAGATTAAGTGTGATTAAAAATTTTGGAATTGTATATTTTATACAAAAATCAATTTGAAATATTTTATACAATCACACTTATTTAAAAAGTGTGATTAAAAAGTAGTAATGTATATATAATCACATTTTAATTACCTTAAAAAATATATAAATAATCACACTTATTTAAAAAGTGTGATTAAAAAGCAATAGTGTATATATAATCACACTTTAATTAGAATGTGTGATTAAAAAATATATATAAATAATCACACTTTAATTAGAATGTGTGATAAAAAATATATATATATAATCACACTTATTTAAAAAGTGTGATTAAAAAGTAGTAGTGTATATATAATCACACTTTAATTAGAAAGTGTGATTAAAAAATATATAAATAATCACACTTTAATTAGAATGTGTGATTAAAAATATATATATACAATCACACTTGTTTAAAAAGTGTGATTAAAAAGTAGTATTGTATATATAATCACACTTTAATTAGAAGGTGTGATTAAAAAACATATAAATAATCACACTTTAATTAGAATGTGTGATTAAAAAATGTATATACAATCACACTTATTTAAAAAGTGTGATTAAAAAGTAGTAGTGTATATATAATCACACTTTAATTAGAAGGTGTGATTAAAAAACATATAAATAATCACACTTTAATTAGAATGTGTGATTAAAAAATGTATATACAATCACACTTATTTAAAAAGTGTGATTAAAAAGTAGTAGTGTATATATAATCACACTTTAATTAGAAGGTGTGATTAAAAAATATATAAATAATCACACTTTAATTAGAATGTGTGATTAAAAAATGTATATACAATCACACTTGCTTAAAAAGTGTGATTAAAAAGTATATAATCACACTTTAATTAGAATGTGTGATTAAAAATCTATATATATAATCACACTTAATTGAAAAGTGACATAAAAAATAAATATTATCACACTTAATCAAATTAAGTGTGATTAAAACATCAATCTAATTTTTTTTATCACACTTCTAATAAAAGTGAGATCTTTTTTTTTGTCAAAGTGTGATCTTTAACTATTTTTGTAGTAGTGGAGACATTCATAAGTGTGGATAATTTTAACTTTAAATTGATTAAATAAGAGGACAATTTTGTACAACAAATGTTAATGATACAATATGTACCTATTTTATGTACTCAACAGATTCACTTCTCCTGAAACCTCATTTGTTTAGGAATCAAGCTAATGACTCTGCTATTGGTCTCATCACCCAAACAGAAAACACTACTGTTTTGAGAAAACAATCCACAATTGAACTCTGAACCAGCTGAGATAGACTTCACAGGTCCATCATCAAACGCATGGTTAGCAGTCATCTCTAGTTTTGATTATTCCTGACAGAGGTTTGGGTTATTCAGTTTATTGTGATGCATCTTTTGATGGTTTAGGTCGTGTGTTGATGCAGGAAGGTAAAGTTGTAGCCTATGGTTCACGGAAATTGAAAACCAATGAGAGAAATTATCCTACGCATGACTTAGAGCTAGCGGCGGTGGTTTTTGCCTTAAAAATCTGGAAGCATTATATGTACAAGGAGAAATTTGAGGTGTTTTCCGATCATAGGCTACCTTAGTTAACCAATGGGAGATGTTGGGCGCTATCAGTGAGTTTGAGTTGTACCTTGACAAGTCCATTGGGTGGCCACTTTTATTTACTGTGGTTGCACAAGCTACCTTAGTTAGCCAAGTTATAGAGGCACAACAACATGATCACGAAGTAAAGACTAT
>JAXFYN010001351.1:0-33007 GCA_036172215.1 Camellia granthamiana | reverse complement strand
GAGTAGATTCATGCTACATATTTTTATAAATGTTCCCCTACCCTGAACTGTTAGAAAAATTAAATTGTTGTTTTAAGACTAAACAATTTTGATAAATTATTATATTATCAATGGAATCAAATTATTTCTGAAACATGTTGTGAACTTGGCATATTGTAAACTATTTGTTTTGGTCTCATGTTTATAATGATGAACTACCATGTTTTGCGAAACTGATGTGTATTAATTATTGGGATCATATGTGTGTTTAGTTTAGGGAAATTATTCCACTGTGGTGGGGTGACTCTGGCCACTAGGGAACAGATCCGGGTTGGGCCGTGATGACTCTAGTGCTCAACGATTGTAAGGAAAAGACTTGGGTTAAGCTAGGTGAACTTCAATCGGATTCGTCTTTGAGAAAAGGGCCCAGGTTGCCACCCTGAGGATGACTCTTAGTTTGGTATTGGATCCAACGGGGCTTATAGCCTTGAGAACTGTGTGATATATTACTTGTTATTTTCTTGGTACCTTGAAAATTATTGGTGTTCATGTTGTAATCTGTTTTAAGTGGAAAATGTCATTTATCATGTTCTCGAGAGACATGAGTATTTTAACTGTTGAACTGTGGAACCTTCTTTTTGAAAAGATTGTATTTACCAAACTGTATGCCAATCTAGTTTTGTGATATATATCTTATTTTGGAATTGAACCCTATTTTCAAAACTGTATTTACTATCCATGTTGCTACTCACTGAGCTATCAGCTGACTTAGTTGTTTATCATTTTCCAGGTGTTAGAAGGACTTAGAGTGGACCTCTTGGCATAGTGGGGACTCGATTGCATGGACCTCTAGGACATTCATTTATTTTATTTTAGCTTGTTATGTCGGGTTTTGTACATACATTGTGGTTGGGTTTGATTTAGAATTATTTTATTTTGTGGGCAGTTTGTGTGCCATTTAGTATATATTTTTGGAAGTTGGTTATGACTGGTTTTACCATTTGTACTTGTGACATGTCAGTGGATTGATTTTTGATTTATTTATTTCTGGGCTATCGTCACATTTATATTCTTTGTGATTTTTGAGTTCATGTTTAGGCTTATGTGTGCCTTGGGCTAAGTTCCTGTGGGCCACGGGCCGGTCATGCCCCGGATTTGGAGTGTGACATATTTACATCCAATCCTAAATGCTACTTTGTAATCTACACTTTGACACTAGACCATACCTTAGACCTTGTTATCCCTGTGAAGCTATATACTACTTTCTTTATAAGAGTCAAAAGATAATATAACCAGATTCGTTGACTAAAGGTTTGACCAGAGCTAGTGCATAATTCATCAAGGGGAATGAGATCAAAGCCTATTATGAAAAGAATCGCCATAATGGCAATCCAACCTGGTTGACTGCATATCCTAAGATTTAGGTTCAAAGAGACAACTAAATTCCAAGTGACTTGTTGGAAATCAATGGGGAGTTTAATTCTCCTAACCCCATTTTATATAAGAAATATAGCATAATGTTTCAGGATAAGCTTTGCTATTAATGATTCTTATATCTTGGAATTCAAAGTAGGGTATGACAAAATACTCTTAATAAGAATCACCTATATGAGTGTGAATGAGCTGCTTTTATAAGAATTGAGAAGGGCTAAATTCTCTATAACACGTGAAAATCAAGAGCCAAAATGAACACAACTGTGAGAACCAAACTATGTCTGGAAAGATTCTGTGTGAATATCTATTGTCTTAATTTATTTAAATGGCTAAACAGTTTAAAAACATCATGCTCACAAATTAGCTACTAAGTCTGATAGTTTTTTGTTTGGATGTTTAATCTAATCTTTGTTGCATGTGATTTAGGCAAATACCAAGACAAAGTTGACAAAATTGTTTCTTAGTTGGCTTTCTTCTTTTCTTATCTTCTTGATTTTATAAAATGGAAAGTTTTCAGTTTTGGTGACTCGAAGAAGAATTGGGCATGTTGAGACAAAGATTTGTTGGAAACCTTGTCAAAAGACTTTGGCTAATATTTTTGGTTCTTTTTGTTTAGTCAAAAGGGTGTTGATCTTGTGGACAAACATGAGGGGATATGTTGGTGAATCTTTCCAGCCAAAAATGGAAGCTGCTTGTTTATTGGGATAAGGTGACAATGCATGGAGGAAAACAGGTGGCCGAATTCGTGGAACAAAATAGCAACAAAAGTCTGAAAAAGTTGCTAAACGTGCATGGGGAAGTCGTGCCCACGAGACTCACAACCACGCCCACGATTTGGCTTCAAGCCATCGCACCCGCGACCATCCCATTAGAGCTTTGTTTAGTTTCTCGTTATTATCTCGATTCTATTTGTGTGTATCATGTTATAGTAATGAGTATAGTTTAGGAAAGGTTGCGTGTCGTATCTGTGTCATGTAGCATACCCGTATCCATGCTTCTTAGGTGGTGTACTACTAGACATTGTGGGTGTTTGGGAAGTGGATTTTTTTGTAGGTTTTTTTAGTTGTAGGATATTATTGGAGAATTTTTTTTTTATGTTTGGGAAGATAGTTGGGTTTTTTTGTGATTGGATGTGATGTTTGTAAGAGAAAAAAGTGAAATGATTATGGGGTTTGGATGTGATATTTTGTTTGGATTAGTTTTTTTGGATTTTGTAACCAATTTGTCTTTTAGTGAAAAAAAAACAAAAAAAATAAACCAAAAAACTTTCTTCCCAAGCATCGCTATTGTGTTACTGATATTTTTGTTATTCATATGCCCCCCCCTCCCTTTTTTTGACAAGTAGGAGGAAAAAGGTTGCTGGATGTGGAAGAATCCTCCACACTCTTTCTTTTCTTTTTCTTTTTTTTTTGGGGGGGGGGGGGGGGGGAAGGTTGCAACTTGAAGGGGAAAAAAAAGAATAAAAAAAGAACTGAAACTGAAATAGTAAAGAATTTAATCATATTGTTGATATTAAAGAAGTTTCATCACTCATCAAAATGTATTAGTGCTTTTGAATCTGGAAACATTATATCTATGCATTTTTCCCTGATATTTCAAATGAATGTTAATTTAGGCACCAACAGCAACGACAATGAACCTTATATTCAATGTGGTTTTGAGAGAAATTGATCGATGAGATTGACTGTTAGGTGAAGCGTGTTTAGGACTAGCTTATATTCTTCAAAAACCTAAAAGAGAAAATAAAAAAATGGTATACATTTTCATCACTCTCCACTGATATGAAAGCACCCAACAAAACTGTGCACTTTAAGAGAAGGATCAACTTAAATTCTAGAAACCAAATTAATATACTCTGACAAGTATAGTTTGACCAGTAAAGTACCCGAAAAAAGCAAGTGACCATCAGAGTGCAAATTTTGTTTTTCAAGCAAAGATTAGTTTGAACCGTACATCAAAATGTTGCTATAATATGATAGTGTATTAGAATTTTGTTTCTGAGTTAGTTACTAAGTTAGTTAGATAGTTACTGAGTTAGTTAGATGGTTATGAGTTAGTTAGATATTTCTTCTATATAAGATCATGTACAGTGTATATGTGATCTCATTGGAAATAAAATAGAAATATCTTTTATTCTTCTCATGGTATCAGAGCCACCTAAGCTCTTCCGAGCATTCTTCCAAAGTCATTCATGGCAGATCCTGTTTCTTTACCTTCAAATCTTCAATCTCTTTTGTCCAATTTTGGTTCTCTCATTACCTGTTAAACTTGATTCCATAAATTTTTTGATTTGGAGAAATCAACTTCCACAATATTCTTCGAGCCACAGGTTTTCTTTGGATATGTGACAGGTGCAATTCCTTGTCCCTCCATTCTGAAATTACTGATGCATCTGGAAAATCTGTTTCCAATCCTGCCCTATCTTCAGTGGGAAGCAATCGATGCAAATCTGCTCACGTGTTTAACTACAAACACTATCTTCATCTGTATATTCCTCTGTTCTTCATCTCCACAGTAGTTCACACATCAAGTTTGGCAAACCCTAGAGAAGAAATTTACTCGTCTCATCGATCATTCATATAATCAATGAAGCAACAAGACTCATATCGAAAGCAATCTTCCTCAATTGATGAATATCGTGTCACAGATCAAAGCAGTTTCAGATCAGTTAGCTCTATCTGGTGCAAAGGTTGAAGATGAAGACCTTATTCTTCTTACCTTAAATGGCCTACCAGACGAATATGATGCATTCAAAACTTCAATTCGTACTAGATCTAGTGCTGTATCGATGGAAGAGTTGTGTTCCCTACTTGGCTCAGAAGAAATTCACATTGAGAGCAAGATCAAGCATTCTTCCAAATCTGATCTCCATGTTGCTTATTCAGCACCCAAAGGTTCCACTTCTAGTTTTAGTTCTGATTTTAGTTCTGCTTCTGGTTCTGGTTTTGAAGCACAACACTCTATTCTTGGAGGCCTATCCTCGTCCTCCCTTTCAGTCGGTAGATCTCAGTATAGAGGAGGTAGAAGTGGTAGATATTTTCGAGGCAACAGATCACATAATCGATTTTCTAATAATCGGTCAAGATCATCAGCCTACTCTGGTTCTGCTTCCTCCAGCTGTCAGATTTGTGGGAAATCAGGTCATCTTGCATTAGACTGTTGGTATCGACTTGATCCTCATTTTCAACCTTCAGCAACTGCTCCTCTCAAGGCCTATGCTGCTGCTGTAACTTCTTCCTCATCAGATTCTCCTGTCCCTCCTTGGTACATTGATTCAGGAGCAACAACTCATCTTACACATGATTTGACCAATTTTCAGCAGTATCAAGCCTATCAAGGCTCAGATCAGGTTACAGTAGGCAATGGCTCAGTTTTGCCTATTCACCATGTTGGAAGTGGTATTCTTCCAACACCTCAATTTTCTTTTCATCTGTTTAATCTTTTGCATGTTCCTTCTATATCATCCAATCTCTTATCTGTTCATCAATTAACCAAGGATCATAACTGTCTTGTTATTTTTGATTCTGATTCTTTTGTCATTCAGGACAAACACACCAAACAGATTCTACATAAAGGATCAAACATCAATGGCCTTTATCAGTTTTCTCCATCCTCTTCTATCTGTTCCCAGCAACCACGGGTTTTTCAGTCATCCACTGGTTCAGTCTCTCCAATCTCTGATTTGTTGTGGCATCAAAGATTGGGTCATCCTTCTGTTTCCAAGCTTCAACACCTGGCATCCCATCTTCCCAATAAAAAGAGTTTTAATAAAGTCATAGATTGCACTGACTGTTATGTGTCTAAAAGTCATAGACTTCCTTTCAAATTGTCTTGTTCTTCTAGTGATAGTCCTTTTTCTCTTGTACATGCTGATGTATGGGGGCCTTTTACTGTTGATAATGCTCCTTTTCGATTTTATGTTTTGTTTGTTGATGATTGTAGTAGATTCACTTGGATCTATCCCTTACATTTTAAAAGTGAAGTCTATGAAAAATTGCTTGAGTTTAAAGCCTATGCTGAAAATCAATTTCATACTTCTCTTAAAATTTTAAGAACTGATGGAGGAACTGAATTTGTAAACAAAAAGGTTGCTTCTCTTTTCTCTTCTCATGGTATTATTCATCAAACCAGTTGTCCTTATACACAAGCACAAAATGGTGTTGCTGAGAGGAAGCATCGCCATGTCACTGAAACTGCTATCACTCTGCTACATCAATCTTTTCTACCTTTGAAATATTGGTTTGATGATGTTGCTACAGCAGTTTTCCTCATCAATAGAATGCCTAGTTCTGTTCTTTCTAATCAATCTCCATTTCAGATTTTGTTTAAAACACTTCCAGATTTTTCTTTCTTTAAGGTCTTTGGTTGCCAGTGTTTTCCTTGGATAAAACCTTATACCACTCACAAGCTCCAACCTAAGTCCTTATCTTGTGTCTTTTTAGGTTATCATCCCACTGTCAAAGGCTATAGGTGTTTAGATCCTGTTAGTGGCAAGAGGTTTGTTTCTAGGCATGTCATCTTCAATGAATCCTGTTTTCCTTTTGCTTCTACTACTCTTTCTTCTTCCTCTTCTCCTATCTCTTTACCTCAAATTCATAATTTCTTCTGGCCTTCTTCTCTTCCTTCTGAGATTCCCACTGTTTCTTCTTCTTCATCTTCTTCTTCTTCTTTTTGTTCTAGTTCTCCAGCTTCATCATCTCCTCTAAATTTTTCTCCTCCTTCTCATGCTATTCCTATTAATTCTATTTCCATTGATCTTCCTCCACCTTCTGTTCTGCCTTCTAATTTGGTTCCTCCCTTGTCTTCCTCTAATGTTCATCCCATGCTCACTCGCTCCAAAACAAAACCTCATTTGTGTCTTACAGCCACATCCTCTTCTTATCTTCAAACTGAACCTCCTACTGTTTCAGCTGCCTTGGCTTCTCCTGTGTGGCTTACTGCTATGCAGGAAGAATTTCAAGCTTTACAGCAACAAGGCACTTGGGATCTTGTGTCTCTTCCTCCTTATAAAACAGCAATTGGTTGTAAATGGGTGTATAGAATCAAACGAAATTCTGATGGTTCTGTGGAAGATATAAAGCTAGGTTGGTGGCAAAGGGATATCTACAACAAGAAGGTGTTGATTTCCATGAAACCTTTAGCCCTGTGGCAAAGCAGCCTACAATTCGTATTTTTCTTTGTTTGGCTCTTCACTTTAATTGGCCTATTCATCAATTAGACATATCTAATCCCTTTCTTCATGGCACCTTAGATGAGGAAGTGTATATGTTACAACCTCCAGGTTTTATCCAGTCTTCTAATCAAGTGTGCAAGCTTAAGAAAGCCTTGTATGGCCTTAAACAAACTCCTCGAGCCTGGTATTCTACTTTCTCTAAATTCCTTCTTTCTCAAGGCTTTGCTAACAGTCATTCAGATTCCTCTCTTTTTGTTCAACACACTTCCACTAGTCTTCTTATTCTTGTTGTCTATGTTGATGACATTTTGGTTACTGGTAGTGATCCTGCTCTTCTTAAACAGTTTATTCAGCATATGCATAATGTGTTCTCCATGAAGGAATTGGGAACTGTGTCCTACATCTTGGGTATCTCAGTTCAAGCCTTATCTCATGGTTACTTCTTATCTCAAACTAAGTATGCCACTGAGCTGCTTCACAAAGCTGGTTTAACTGATTGTAAACCTTGCTCCACTTCTTTGGTTGTCAAGGCTTCTTATTCTCCTTCTTCTCCTTCTTCAGATGAGCTTCCATTTTCTAATCCTTCTCTGTATAGGAGTATTGTTGGTGGTCTACAGTACCTCACTATAACCAGACCTGATTTAGCCTTAGCTGTTAATCAAGCATGTCAGCATATGCATCTCCCCACAAATGCTGATTTTCAAGCTGTCAAACGCTTGTTGAGATATGTGAAGGGTACTCTTCACCATGGTCTGCACTTTACTTCTGGTCCCTTAACTCTTCATGCTTTTTCTGATTCAAACTGGGCTGGAGACAGTGTTGATCACAAGTCCACTTCAGGTTACTGTGTCTATTTGGGTTCTAATTTGATTTCTTGGAGTGCTAAGAAACAACCCATTGTTTCTAGGTCATCTACTGAGGCTGAGTACAGAGCATTAGCTAATGCCACTGCTGAATTAACATGGCTGCAACAGTTGCTGAAAGATATGCATATTATCTCACCTTCTATTCCTGAGCTCTGGTGTGACAACATTTCTGCAATGGCATTGGCTTCTAATCCAGTGTTCCATTCTCGCTCGAAACATATAGAAATTGACTCTCATTTTATTCGGGATAAAGTTGTTGCCAAATTGATTGCTTTGAAATATATTCCTACCACAGATCAGGTGGCTGACATCTTCACCAAACCTCTCTCTACCTCTCGGTTTCTTTATTTGAAAGACAAGCTTCTTGTGCAGCCATGCCCCATCAGCTTGCAGGGGAGTGCTAAGATACATATCCAGCAATCACAACTAGAAGCAGAGTCAAAACCAAGTTGCAACTAGAAGCAGAGTCAAAACCAAGTTGCATTATGCAGAACCAAACCCAGGTGCAGTATGCAGAGCCAAAGCCAGTTGGAGAAAGCCCAGCTAGAGGCAGAGCCACAGTTGCAGTCTCATCTTAAGCAGAAGTCAGCATTTGTGTCTTTCAGATAATATCTGTAACAGGTGTAACATTTGTTAGACAGTTAGAATTTTGTTTCTGAGTTAGTTACTGAGTTAGTTAGATAGTTACTGAGTTAGTTAGATGGTTATGAGTTAGTTAGATATTTCTTCTATATAAGATCTTGTACAGTGTATATGTGATCTCATTGGAAATAAAATAGAAGTATCTTTTATTCTTCTCAGTATTCCATGATTTATATCAATGCTACAGAATAGAAATTGAAGATCCAAAATAATACTAATAGCAGTTGGGTACTTACAAACAAAATGAAAACTGACCACCATTTATTAAAACAAGGAAAGAAAAGAAAAAAAAAATTTGAAAGCAAAGACCTACCCGTAAAAAGTAATAAGTAATTCACTGCAGATTTCAAGAAGATTGGGGCTGATATTGTATGACCCAATCCTATGTTGACATTGACCCCAAGGTTGATAAGGAGACAACCTCAACAAGTAAAACCAGAGTGAAAAATCTAGAAACCTCCTAGATGTTGATTTGTGATTATATATCAATTTTAAGCAGAATATAAAAACCCAATCAAGCAATCAAGAGAAAGAGACACAAAGATTTTACGTGGAAAAACCACAATTGGACACCTTCCAATTGTGATCAAAAAACCACGGGCCACAGCCACCAGAACAATCCACTAAGAAGATATAAAGGAATTACACAGGTATCACTCTCAATTATCTAGCGAATCCACAACGCCTAATTGAACCAACCTCTATGTGCCTCTTCCAACCCCATCTTCACCACGGAATTGTCTTTCTGATGAGCCACTCCGGATTCCACCACCGAAGCTTCAGACCGAATTCTTCAGAATTCACAACTGAAGAACACCTTTGATGAGCCACTCCAGAATTCACAACTGAAGCTTCAGGCTCGAATTCTTCAGAATTCACAACTGAAGAACAACTCTCTCTCTTGTGTAACAAACAAAACCTTTGATGTAGCCTTTTCAGATCATGAGTTGAATACTCAATAAGACATCAAAGAAAACTAAAATATCCCCAGATATAAACCTTTAAGAACCAAAAAGAAGATCTGGAGGAATAATAAAAGAGTAGTCTAGTTTTGGGAGAAAACCAACTACTTATAAAGAACCAAAAAATTCCCAAGGAAGAAATCCAACTTCTTGTAGAACACCAAAAGAAATCCTGTTTCAGAAGAAAACCAACTCTTTGAAAAAATCCCGGATTCTGAGGCTCGCTCGAGCGAGGCTTTCCTGGCTCGAGCGAGGAGAGTAAATTTCGTGATTTCTACTAGTGCCTTCGCTCGAGCGACGGATCCTTGGCTCGAGCGACCAATCACTCCTTTCAGGTTTTTGTGCGGACGCAATCCTTCGCTCGAGCGAGCATTCCTTGGCTCGAGCGAGAAAGTCTTGGCTCGAGCGAGCACTCCTTGGCTCGAGCGAGCAACGGCTGATATGCAATTTTGAATGCAATTTTGAATTTTGCTTCGGCCGCGAGCTGACCGGGCAGCTCGACCCCCGTAATAATCAGCGAAGTGGCAATCTTGAAAGCATTAACATCACAAACTTCTCTGCATGGCTCGATTCGGATTTGGATTTGTATCTAATAAACTCATAGCCTCACTGAAATAAAAGTGAATAAAATTACAACTCAAAGGAGTTTTGTCAAACGGAGTTGCCAACAATAAAAACCTAACACAGAGAAATAAGATATTAGAAAGAGACCACTTTTGCTTACAAGAGCAGAGACATCATATGTAGCTTGCCACCTTAAAAGTAAATACCGCTGCTATGATAAAAGATCAACCAATAGATTTTCATAGCACATCTGATGGAATCATTGGATGGCAAATTCAAGATGCCCAAGTGCTCGATGAGGTTAAGAATTCGCAAAAGAAATCCATATTGATGTACTTATATATACATATAATAAAAATGAAAAAAAAAAAAACCCTTACATTGGATAGGGGTTCGATTCCAAGACAAGCCATCGGGATTGAGGGAGAGAACAACTTCATCAACATGGTCCAAGAAGGGATTGGGAGTGAGAATTAGGGATTGAAGACAACCGATTAAATTTTTTTTTTTTTTTTAAGATGATACGATAATGATTCAGATTCAGATTCCGATGTGGAAAATGATAGTGATGATGGAATGCATGAGTTTACTGATACAGAATTCCAAGAGTACGATCGACAGTTAACCCAAAGTGATGTATGTGTATCTTATCTAGTTTCTCTTAATACTTCTCTCTTTCATTTATCTCAATTTTCTTCTTCATCCTATTTACATATTTATTTTATTTTATTTTATTTTATTTTATTATTATTCTTACAATACATATACTCTCAACAGATATCAAGCAACTAATTAGGGGGTGATTACAATTTCACCTATGGCTATGGAGTAATGACCAGTTGTAATAACCCCGACACGTAATATGCTATTAATTATTAATAAATAATGCTAATTGTGTGCTTAAGGTGAAATATTATGTTAATTGTGTGATTCTTTTGATATTTTAGTTTATATCTGTTAGATGTAAAAACATCTGTTGTGATCTCTAATAAATTCTGAAAATTAAAGGCCTTAATGGCGTAAAAACACAAATTAACCAGGCCAATATGTTATGTGGAATATTTAGAATCCTACGGTAAATTTAATTAGAATTAATGTGGATTCAAATAATTAGAATAAATTAATTAAATTTGAGTAGAATTAATTAACTTAAGCTAATCCAGTTATATAAATAGGCCATATGAGTTCAATTAAACATTTTCTTCTCATCATCTTCAGTTAAACACTTGTGGAGAGAGAGAGAGAGAGAGAGAGAGAGAGAGAGAGAGAGGACATCCCTTAGAGAGAGAGGAAGAGAATTGCTTGGTAAATTGAGGAATTGACTTGGAAACTCAAAGAATTTGCTACATAGAGCTCAATTGAAGATTTTAGGTAAACTTATGAACCCTATTTCAATAGTTTAAGTCACTTAATTTGAGAATTCAAGAAGAAAGTGTGATCAAATGCAAGAAATTAGCTTAAAATGAAGAATTTGGAATCAATTCATGCATGCATGCATAGTTCTGAAAAGTTTAACTATTTTTTAGCATGATTTTGTTATGTAAACTTGAATTAGAAGCTATATCTCACATGCATCCATGAATCTCATCTCTTTGAAACTCAAATTGCATGTTTTGGAAGCTCTGGTGTCTTGACAAATTTAATGAAATACAAATTTATAAATTAGGATTTATGTGTAAATACTCATAATATATATATATAGTATTATTATTATTTTAATTATGGAAAAGCATTTTTTTAAATCATGCGTATTTTGTTAGGTAACAAATTTTGAAATTTGAATCCCTAAATCATAGGTGAATATTCATTAAGAGATTTGTTGACTATGATTTAAATTTTAAATTTTAGTAGCCAATAAATATTTTTCTCTTTTTAAAGAATAGCCAAAAATCAACAAAATTGGTTTTGAGTTTTGGAACTCGTATAGCTCTCATAGTTAAAAACCCTTGCTCTCATAATTAGAAGTATATGAACACATGCCACGCACAGGCTAAATAAATAATTAAAAATAATTTTAAAATTAAATTAGAACATAAAATTTATTTTACAAGTATAGAACAATAATTTAGAATGAACTAAATTTTAACCATTTTATTAGAATATATATACTACAGTTGTTATGACATTAATTGTATATTCTAAGTTTACAATAAGAAATAGATGTCATAATTTAATTGGTAAAGATGAAAAAAATAGAATAAATTAAAAATAATATATTTATGATAAAATAAAAATAAATTTCATTTTATAAATTTTTTAGTTTTAGTTTATTTTATGTTAAAGTTTATCATAAAACTTAAACATACCTTTTAGAAATAAAACAATATATATTTTTTTGATAAAATCATTAAAATTGGTCAAAAGATCAACAAACTTATACAAAAATTAATTAATTAAAAATTAAAATTTTTATTTTATTATAAAATTTAAATTATCTTCAGCTGAAACATGCACAACACTATAATATTAAATGAGAGCATATGTTTACTTTATATAAGTAAAACAATTTACTTTTTCCTTTTTTTTCTTTATGTGAAATTGTGTAAAATAAAAATTAACAATTGTTTAGGCAAGAATTTTATTTTGAATCAAACAATATCAGTCATTTAATCTTTAATTAGGTTAATCTTAGTTTAATTCGAATCAAATAAATCTACCCAATATTTTTTGATAGAATCGCTAAGATCGCGGTTAAATCAGCGAATCAGTTAAACCGAAAATGGCTCAGCCTAATCGGCTAGGTCAAAAGAGTAACCAACTTATACAAAAATTAATTAATTAAAACTTTTAAATGTTATTTTAATTTTAAAATTTAAATTGTCATGAACTGAAATATATACAATACTACAATATTAAATAGGAGTATAAGATTCATTTTATACCAGTAAAATAACTCAACTTTTTTCTTTTCTTGATGTGTGATTATAAAATAAAATTTAACGATTGTTTGGACGGAAAATTTATTTCGAATCAAAATCTTTAAGCACGTCAATCTTTAATTTATTTTGAATCAAATAAATATAATTAATATATTTTGATAAAATCACAATTAAACCACTGAATCAGTCAAATTGAAAATGATTCAGCCTAATCGGCTAGGTCGAAAGACCAGCTAACTTATACAAAAATTAATTAATTAAAACTTTCAAAGTTTATCTTAAATTGAAACTATCTTGATCTGAAAGATGCACAATACTAAAATATTAAATGAGAGTATAAGATTTATTTTATATAAGTAAAACAACTTATTTTTTTCTTCTTTTTCCGATATAGGATTATAAAATAAATCATAGACTAATTAAAGTTTTTAGTTTAAAATTTAAACTGTCTTGAATTGAATTATACACAATACTACAATATTAAATGGAAATATAAGATTCACTTCATATAAGTGAAACAACTCATTTTTTCATTCTTCTCCCAATGTAAGATTATAAAATAAATGATAAACTAATTAGAGTTTTATTTTTGTATGGTTAAATGGAAGTGGAGATTTTTTTAATTGTTTAAAATTAAAAAAATCGATATGAGAAATCGCGGTTAAACCGGCAAATTAGTTAAACCGAAATGGTTCGGTCTAATCGGTTAGGTCAAAAGACCGACTAGCTTATACAAAAAGCAATTAACTAACACTTTTAAATGTTATTTTAATTTTAAAATTTAAACTGCCTTGAATTGAAACATGCACAACACTATCATATTAAATAGGAGCATAAGGTTCACTTTATATAAATGAAACAACTTAATTTTTTTCTTCTTTTTTCAATATGGGATTTGAGAGGGTAATTTATATTTAATAAATTGGGCCGAGCTAGGAGTTGGGCCGAGATAAGCCCAATTCGAAAGAGAAGTAGAATTACTCCGGTCCGAAAGAGAGGTAGGGTGACTCCGGTCCCAGAAGGAAGTAGAGTTACTCCGGTCCGAAGTGGCGGTAGACCGGTCTAAATAAGATGCTTTGATGTTAGTCCGGTCGCAGCCATATTGGTTAGTCCGGCCGAAGTGAGGTCTGGTTGGTATACTCCGGTTGAGAATGTATGATGGGTAGCTTGGTCTTAAGCGGTTACTTCGGGCGGAGCATGTGCAAAACCGAGGTAAACCATGGTTCTGAAAGTAGTTCGCCTCAACTCCCTTATGGATAGCTTGGTCTTAGTATGG
The DNA here is from genome assembly GCA_036172215.1 of Camellia granthamiana. Lineage (NCBI taxonomy): Eukaryota > Viridiplantae > Streptophyta > Magnoliopsida > Ericales > Theaceae > Camellia > Camellia granthamiana. The sequence goes on along the minus strand of JAXFYN010001351.1, from coordinate 19,232 downwards.
GAAAGCCGAGGTAAGGGAGAGTATAGTAAGGGCCGAACTAACAGGTACTCCGGTCGTTTGGAGTTCGGCCATAGAAGGACCATCTCACTTGGTTTAAGCAGTGAGGGGGGTGTTGGAGGATAAGCATTATCTTCCAGGAATGTGAATCCTAGGAGGACTCTACATGGAGGAGTTAGAGTCCTACTAGGATTGTGCCACTCGAAACCTATATAAGCTCACCAATATCACCTATGAAGAGGTAATGCAATTTTTGCTCCCTGACTACATTGAGCTTTTGCCTATTTGTCTTGCTTACTGACTTAGGCATCGGAGGGGTTTTCCGGCACACACCCGCCGGCCAGTTCAAGTTTGAGTTTTCAGGTGACAGAACGACGACGTGCAGAAGAACACAGGCTTGATCAACAGGATTATACGTGAAGGTGAATCTCTTTCCCGTACAATTGGCGCCGTCTGTGGGAACAACAGACAAGAACAACCTCTTGATCAAGTGTTTTTCTCTCAAAATTCGATGGCCAACAATGAAGAACTGCCGCAGTCCGCCATTGACGGACAAACTCCAGACGGAGGTGCAAGGCGCGAAGGCCTACCTTTGGTCCCACCCATGGCGAACCTGGAACCACAAAGGCAAAATTCCAGGAGGGATGCAAGGGGACGAAGGAGGAATAGCAGCCCTCATCTCTCTCGCTCGCAAAGCCCAGAAAGGCAAAGGCGCAGGGTTGATCCTCAGGCTTTGGAGGAACGCGTCAAAGCACAAGACGAGTTGATACGGCGGATGGCGGCAGACATGGAATCTCTCAAACGCCAGGTGAAAGGAAAAGAAGTGGCGACAGGAGAGGGGCGCACAAACAAGACGCCCCCTCGCCACTCAGAGGGTCGTAGTAGGAATTCTACACCCTCCCAAGCAGAAGGGAGAAGCCTCAGGACAGGCGATACGCAATCAAGATCTTCCAGAACTCGTCACTCCAGGTCTGAGAGGGCGAGATCTGAAAGGTCTTACACGGAAGGAAGCACATACTGGCCTTCGCATACGCACCAAACAAGGTCCAGACAAACGGAGTTACCCAGGTCCTCCGACCTACGAACCGTGCTAGAAGAAAAGGCACGACGCAGGGAGGATGCCAGGGCGCGTGATCCACATAGAGTCTCGGCCTTACAGCGGTTGGCTCCTCGGACGCATGGAAGCGTCGAGGTTGGAATGCCACAACCGCGCCCGGCCTACGAACCAACGGACAAAGTATTGGCAAGGCTGCAGACCTCACCATTTGTCCCAGCAATTGAGAACGCGCCTCTACCATCAGGCTTTTTACAGCCGAAGTTCACTACATACGAGGGAAAGACGGACCCCTACTTGCACTTAAGCCACTTCCGCCAGGTCATGGCTGTATACCGGCGGAACGAGGCCTTAATGTGCATCTTGTTCCCCTCGAGCCTTGGTGACCTAGGCTTGACTTGGTTTGAGAAACTCCCAGAGGGCAGCATAGCCTCCTGGGCGCAATTGGCAGAAGCATTTGTCACAAGATTCAGAACAAACACTAAGACTCTGGTGGAGATCGACCAGCTCCTCTCCATCGACATGGGCGAAAAAGAGACCCTGAGGTCATATAACAGCCGTTATTGGGAGACATTCAACCAGATTGGGGACTGCCCAACCAATCTCGCCATTGCGCAATACAAGAGAGGACTCCCAGTTGGAAACAGACTGAGGGATTCTATAACCATGACGCCACCTCTTACCATGGAAGCCCTGATGGAAAGAGTGCATCAGCACATCAGGGTAGAAGAGGATGGCGCCCGTGCCAAAGCAAAGTCTGGCACGACCGCAGCGCCAGAAAAGAAGGCCTCAGCAAAGGTCAATGCGGTAAATCGGCCGAACAAAAATGGGCGTGGAAGACGCGACAACGAAGAAGACCGAGATGAGAGATGGTTGAGAGTCCGCACTGCCATCACCACGGTCTTCAAGAAGCCGATCTACCGAATACTTAGCGAAATTCGAGACGAACCTTTCGTCAAGTGGCCAGCCAAGCTAGGCGAGGCACAGAAGGACTATGACGACAGATCACGATGCACCTTCCACAAAGAAAAGGGGCACCGAACTGAGAACTGCACCCCGTTGAGGCAGCATTTGGAGGAGTTGGTGGCGGCAGGCCACTTAGACAAATACATTGAAGGAGGGGCACAGCCGGCCCCCCATGACTGAAATAACCCCAATGGAATGCCAATCGATGCTCCACCTCAAGGTATCATCAATGTAATACATGGAGTTTTCGAACCTGAGCGGGTATGTGAGCTCAGAGGTTCGATCAAGAAAGCTGAGCACTTGAGGGAGGTACTAAGTGCCCAACCTGTCGTCAAGAAGGGGAGGACAGAGGCCACAAATGTTATGTCTTTTTCGGATAAAGACTTGGACAGAATATATTGCCCACACAATGATGCCCTGGTCGTCACTCTCCGAGTCAAGGATTTTGACGTCAAGCGGATTCTGATTGACCAGGGTAGTTCGTGCGAAATCATGTATTATGAGACGTTCAAACAATTGAAGTTGCAAGATAAAGACTTAGCACCTGCAGTGTCACCTTTGATTGGATTTAACTCGATGCCAGAATGGCCAGTTGGCAAGATCATCCTTCCAGTCAAAGCGGGGAGTGTGACGAAGCAAGTAGAGTTCTGGGTGTTAAAGGTCCCATCCACCTATAACATCATCCTGGGCAGAACATGGCTGCACGCCATGCGCTCGGTGGCGTCATCTTACCACCAAGTGATGCGGTTCCCAAATGACACCGGAGTAATAGAAGAAGTCTATGGAGACCAAATTATGTCCAAGCAATGTTTTTTCACGGTGAATGGAAGCCGCGCTGCAAAGGGGTATGTTCATTCGGTAGAAGAACCGGAGAGTAATGAACTATTCGCAGACGTCGGCAAAGCAGCAAGCCAGAAAGCAGTGGAAGACTTGGTGGAAGTCAGAATAGATGAAAAGAACCCGGATAAGTTCTTTCTGCTTGGTTCGTCGTTGTCCGGCGCTGAGAGGTTAGAGGTCTTGGAATTTTTGACCTCTAACATCGAAGTGTTTGCCTGGACTCCATACGACATGCCAGGCATTGATCCCAACTTCATCTGCCACCAACTCAATGTCCACCCATCAGCCAGGCCAATCATTCAGCGCACCCGCAGATCGGCACTCCACCATGCCGAAATAGTGGCGGAAGAAGTGGGAAACTTGTTGGAAGCAGGGGCAATCAGAGAGGTGCACTACCCCAGATGGATCTCCAACACAGTCGTGGTGCCAAAGAAGAATGGCAAGTGGCGCGTCTGCGTCGACTATAAAACTGTCAACAAAGCATGCCCTAAAGATAGCTTTCCTCTACCACGGATTGATCAACTGGTAGACCTGACTGCGGGGCACAACCGACTAAGTTTCTTGGATGCATACAGAGGCTACCACCAGATTGCAATGCATGAACCGGACCAGGAGGTCACATCTTTCACCACACCAAGGGGACTCTACTGCTACAAGGTCATGCCCTTTGGCCTAAAGAATGCAGGGGCGACATTCCAGAGAATGGTTACCAAGATGTTTGAGCCGTTGTTAGGCAAAACAATGGAGGCATACATCGATGATATGGTGGTCAAGAGCAAGGATGAGAATGACCACCTGAAGGACCTAAGTAAGATGTTTGAGATCCTGAAGAAGCATAAGTTACGCCTCAACGCGTCGAAGTGTGCTTTCGGGGTAGGATCAGGCAAATTCTTAGGCTTCTTGGTGACCAACCGAGGTATAGAAGCAGACCCATCTCAGATCAAGGCAATACAAGATCTGGAGAGACCAAACTCAGTGAAAGAAGTGCAGCATCTCACCGGAATGGCAGCCGCGCTCAATCGGTTCATTAGCCGATCGTCAGATAGGCTACGACCCTTTTTTCATGCACTCAAGGCCAAGTTTGAGTGGGACGAAGAATGTGACCGAGCTCTGGAAAGCTTGAAGGAATACATGTCTTCTCCACCACTACTTGTAACACCAATTCCTGGAGAAGAACTCTTCTTATATCTGGCAGTGTCGCAGCACGCAGTCAGCGCGGTGTTGGTCCGTGCAGAAGGAGTCCAACATCTGCCCATCTACTATGTTAGCAAGACACTGCTGGGCGCCGAAACAAGGTATTTGCCACTGGAGAAACTGGCATTGGCCTTAATGATGGCCGCAAGGAAGCTATCGCACTACTTTCACGCTCATACTATAGTTGTCCTTACAGCCTTCCCACTAAAGGCTTTGTTTGAAAGGGCGAACTTCTCTGGGAGAATTCTGAAGTGGGGCAGTAGAGTTGGGACAATACGACATCAAGTTCCAACCTAGAACCGCAATAAAAGCTCAAGCATTGGCGGATTTTGTCGCAGAGTTCACTCCTGGAAGTCATCATATCTGCCCAGTCGACCTGACTGACTCAACCGAACTAGGGACAAAAGTTGACGTCGAAATAACGCAACCCCTGGTATTGGTTACTCAGCCAAGTCCTAAGGCAGACCGGAGTAATACAAACAAGGAAGAAGTAAACCATGCTATACCCAGTCCAGACTCGCCAACGAAGAAAAACTTGGTGCAACAAGATGACAAGGGGCAGGCAGCAGGCCTGGACTTAGATGGCGAAATCAGCAGCATGGAAGACCCCAAGGCATCATCCGATCCCTCCACTTGTTGGAAGTTGTTCGTTGGGAAGATGTGGAAGCTCTTTGTGGACGGAGCATCCAATCGACATGGAGCAGGACTTGGCATAGTCCTCATCTCTCCAGACGGCCTGGTAGTGGAGCAGGCAATCAACCTTGGCTTCCCAGCGTCAAACAATGAAGCGGAGTACGAAGCGCTTCTTGCAGGACTCAAGTCAGCAGCCTACATGAAGGCCACCGAACTCATGGTCTACAGCGACTCACAGTTGGTGGTAAATCAAATTTCTGGCGATTACGAAGCAAAGGATGACAGAATGGCTAAGTACCAAGAGCTAGTCAGAACCGAGATCAAGAAGTTCGAAGTGGTGAGGATAGAACAGATCGGCAGGGAGGAGAACAGTAGAGCAGACGAACTAGCAGGTTTCGCCTCAATGGCGGATACCTCCATCCCACATCCTCTTTTGATCGACTATCTGCCTAGACCAAGTATTGAAGACCCAGAAGCAGGAGAAGTATACTGCGCCGATCTAGGTCCTTCTTGGATGGATCCAATTATCTTGTTCCTGAAAGACGGCACCTTACCAGAAGACAAGAAGGAAGCCAACAGAATCAGAGCAAAGTCGCAGCGATTTTGGCTCTCTCCATCCTTGGCATTATACAAGAAGTCGTTCACAGGACCTTACTTAAAGTGTGTGCACCCCAGCAAAGTGGAAGCATTCCTGTTCGAAATACATGAGGGTGTATGCGGCAGCCATCAAGGAGGACGATCATTGGCATACCGAGCTATTTCGCAAGGATACTGGTGGCCGTACATGCAAGCGGATTCAGAGAAGTACGTCAAAAAATGTGAAAAGTGTCAGAAGTTTGCGCATCAAATACACCAACCTGCCAGAGAACTTCTACCTCTCACTAGTCCATGGCCTTTCGCAATGTGGGGCTTGGACATTGTGGGACCACTCCCAACAGCACCAGGCAACAGGAAGTTCTTTCTAGCGGCAACAGACTACTTCACAAAGTGGGTAGAAGCAGAAGCCTTGGCATCAATCAAGGAAAAAGATGTGAAGAAGTTTGTCTGGCAGAACATCATTACTCGCTTCGGCATACCAAAAGCACTGATCTCAGACAACGGCACGCAGTTCGATGGCAGAATTTTCAGAGGCTTTTGTGAGGAATACAAGATAGAATTTTACAATTCTACACCGGCGTATCCCCAAGTGAATGGACAAGCAGAAGCTTCAAACAAGGTAGTCTTGGATGGACTGAAGAAAAGACTAGAGAAAGCTAAAGGCAGATGGGCAGAAGAACTCCCTCATGTTTTATGGGCTTACCGCACTACACCTCGGCGGTCAACAGGAGAGACCCCATTCTCCTTAGCTTATGGCATGGAAGCAGTCATCCCATTAGAAGTTGGTCTCCCCACAATTCGGAGTGAAAACTTTGATCCAGACTTAAACGCCGAAGCAATAGCATTGGAACTTGATCTTGCGGAAGAAAGAAGAGACAGAGCTTTGGTTCACATCGCCTCCTACCAACAAGAGTTGTCTAGAAAGTATAACAAAACAGTGCATCCAAGACAGTTCAAGATCGGCGACTGGGTACTTCGCAAAGTGATGGGAAACACCCTAGTTCCAGGAGATGGCAAGTTGGGACCGAATTGGGAAGGACCTTACAAAGTGGTCGGCTTAGCAGGCAAAGGGGCATACCACTTGGAAGACAAGGACGGCAAAGCAATCCCAAGGCCATGGAACACTGCCAATCTTAAGTTATTTTATTTTTAGTTTTTTCTCTTTCACGAATGTGTAATTTTTTCCTTTCTCAATAAAACAAGTCGTTTCTTTTCAGCATGGTTGTTTTTTCTGTAAAAGATAATTTTGATAAGATAGGAGCAGTGTAAACTATATTCTAAGTTGGCTGGAAAAACCAACTTAGAGGTTGGCTGGATTAAACCAACACTTTATACTCTTCAGCCGAAGTATGGGTATGGCTGAAGAGTGGTTGGCTGGATTAAACCAACACCCTTCCTAAGCCCAGGATAAGGATCCAGGCTGCAGGACGTTTGGCCGGAATAACCAAACACCTTATTCTAAGTTGGCTGGAAAAACCAACTTAGAGGTTGGCTGGATTAAACCAACACTCTGTACTCTTCAGCCGAAGTAAGTTATATCGGCTGAAGAGTGGTTGGCTGGATTAAACCAACACTGTGTACTCTTCAGCCGAAGTAAGTTATATCGGCTGAAGAGTGGTTGGCTGGATGAAACCAACACTGTGTACTCTTCAGCCGAAGTAAGTTATATCGGCTGAAGAGTGGTTGGCTGGATTAAACCAACACTGTGTACTCTTCAGCCGAAGTAAGTTATATCGGCTGAAGAGTGGTTGGCTGGATTAAACCAACACTCTGTACTCTTCAGCCGAAGTAAGTTATATCGGCTGAAGAGTGGTTGGCTGGATGAAACCAACACTCTGTACTCTTCAGCCGAAGTAAGTTATATCGGCTGAAGAGTGGTTGGCTAGATTAAACCAACACTCTGTACTCTTCAGCCGAAGTAAGTTATATCGGCTGAAGAGTGGTTGACTGGATTAAACCAACACTTTGTACTCTTCAGCCGAAGTAAGTTATATCGGCTGAAGAGTGGTTGGCTAATAAGTTAGATAGCTAACCGAGATCACAGTTTGGGCAAATTGAAGTTCAGGAACAAATTCAATTCAAGTACAGGCAGACATTCAGAACCGAAACGAGAGTTGATGGTTTTTTCATTGAAAAACAAAGGAAGTACAATTGTGGGGCCGTAGCCCGGTTACAACAGAGTTCAAGACAAAAGAAAGAAAAAAAAAAAAAGAGAAAAAAGTACAAGTTCAATCAAACAGGTTATCTATCTCGGCATCCAGATCGGCCCCAAGGTCAGCACTTACTCCGGCATTTGCTGTTAGAGTAGTCTCGGTTGGAAGTTCGGGCGCCGCGTTTTCAACAATTGGATCCAACCGAGCTGATTGATCGCCGGCTTGCTCTTGGATGGCCGGAGTCTCAGTTGCTTCTTCTTCATCATCATCTTCCTCATCAGATGAACCAAGAAACCGGTTCTGGATCTCGTCAGCATATTCCTTCAGCGAAGCCGGAATAAAGTACTCGGGAGCATTGTGGACCTCGGTTTCAGGTCCACAACCGAGCTTCTCCACAGCACTTCGCCAGCCACACTTGAAGAATAAATCCTTCGCAGCTTCGCATTGCAAAGTGTAGCCGGCTTCGGCTTCTTTGAAGCCTTCCTTGGATGCATTTTTGATCTTTTCCTCCAACTCCGTTATTTCGGCGTTCTTCTTGGTTTCAAGAGCCGCCATCTCCCGCAAGTATCTGTCTTTCACTCCGGTCATGGCGCGCTGTTTGTCATTTTCGGCCGAGGTGACCAGTCCGGTCAGGCGAGCTACCTCGGCCTCCAGTTCGGCCGTCCTTTGTTTGGACAATGCCAGCTCGGCCGCCCTGGCTTCGGCGTCCCTTATTGCGTGCCTCGTTGTTTTGCGAAGTTCCATTATTTGCCCATGAGCGATGGTGTTCTTCTGAATGGCCTGCGAAAGAATTCCTTGTCAGCCGAGCTAAGAGTTGGAAAAAATCAGACTGATCAAAGAAAAAACAGTACTGCTTACCAAAATCATGGACTTGGTGGATGACCGAATGGCTTTCAGCTCGGTATTTAGCTGTTTGTTGTGATGCTCCATGTCTTTGGGAAGACAAACACCCCGGGCCAGGTTGAAGGCTAGGAGGTGATCCTTGTCAGCAACAACGGAGTCACCTTCGTCGATATCTCGGTTGTTGAAGACAAAGGGTGGAGCCCATTTGTTGATTGGTGTAGCTCGGTCAGAAGATTCCGGTTGTGGGTTGAGTTCGGGGCTCTGTGGAAGGATGGGATCAACCTCATCAACCAAACGCTGTTCGGTCTCAGTAGTCCGGGCGCGCTTAGCTCGGCGTGAGGAGGATGGCTGTTGTGAGGGAAGAGCTACCACGGCTTCAGTGGTTTGTTGAGTTGGTGGCACTTCGGCCCTTGAGGTGGCGGTAAGCATGGCCCTCATTTTGTTCTTCTTTGCCATCTCTTGTTCGGCTGTTAAGGGGACAAGGACAATTTCTGGCAAGGTTGGGTCCGGTTCTGGTGGGTCTTCAAGAAGAAAATCGGTCACCCTTGCTTTGCGGCGACCGGAGTAGCGGTAGGTCGGTTTGAAATCAAGGAGTTTGGCCCAACTTCTCTCCCTTACTCTTAGCGCGGTGCGTAGAAGATCGAGGTTCGGATAGTTGTACTGGGAGTGGAGATAAGCTGAATCTGCAAGAGTAAACAACTGTTAGTTCGGTTCCTAGCAAAACGCCGAAATAAAAAGAAAAGTGAGAAAGGCGACCGAGGTATGTATACCGGGTTGTCCCATTTTCCAGTTTATTCTTCGGCCAGGGATTTGAGCCTCAAGGTCTTCAAAGTTTCCAGAGACCCAAAAGAAATCGTCATCGTTTAGATCTTTGTCTGGTGTGTTTTTTATTATTTTTTCTCGACCTCGGCGTATTCTCAGATAATAGCACCAGCCTTCGTTTTTAGATCCTATTGAGTACTGGTGAAATAGTTCGGCTAAACCGAGGTTCAGACCGTGTTGCCGGTTTAGGGCGTCTATGCCCATTATTATGCGATAAGTGTTGGTGGAGAGTTGGGTTGGGCAAAGTCTGGTTTGCCTAAGGTATTCACAGATTAACGGCTGGACTGGGAATCGTAGTCCGGTCTCTACTATGGATTGTATGGTAAAGGGGACAAAGCCTTCGTTGTTCCAGGGATCTACATTTTTTTCTGCCAAAGTCAGATTTACATCGGCTGGGATGTTGTAATCCTCTCGGAAATCGGCTAGCCCCCCAGGGGTTTCTACTAGGAATCTGTACTTCCCCATTTTATTATATAAGTTAAAAATAAATTATTTCGGTCGAGAGAGTGTGCTCAGTAGCTCGGTTGAGTGCAGTGGAGTGCCTGGCAACCTAAGTCTGCAAAGTGGAGAAACAAGGCGCTAAGCACAGACCATCGACCGTGCTACAAAAACAAAGCAAAAAAAAAGGGAAGTCTTACTTCGGCTATACAGGATGCTACGGGATCTACCTCGGTTTCAACATGGTGCGTTTATCTCGGTTTGGCAGGATGATTGGTTAGCTCGGTCCTAGTTTTTGGTTTTTTATTCCGGCTGAACGTCAAGGGGCAGCTTTCTGAGTTCGGTCTAGAAACTGAGAATGCTGGCTTAGCCCCTGAAGTTTTAGCTCGGTCAAGTGTGAAGGTTTCTACTCCGGTGGGTTTTTATTTCGGCTAATGTGGATTAGTTGGTGACCTATTGAGACTACTGAGATGTGCACAAGTGTCAGTCCGGTTCCAGTTTTCCTATATCTTTATACAACAAAAACAGTATTCTAGTTCGGTTGAAGTATGGATAAAGATCAAAAAGGTGTTCTACAAGCTAAATTGGTATGTTCAAAGTGTTCTTATGAAGTTTTTCAAAAACAGAGTATAGAAGAGTGTTTTTGCAAACATACAAGAAACATGCTGCTATAAATCAAATGGAAGCAAAAACGGATAAACAAGAGAAACAGATTGGGGTTACTTACCAGATGAAGAAGATGGAAAGAGGGTGGAAGCTTCCAACACAGCAAGGGCACGAGTTTGGGAGTTGGAAGAACAGGAAAGAACAAGCACAGAGTGAGAAGAGAGTGAATAGTTGGAGAGTGATTTGAAAAGTGGAGAGGTGTTTTGCTTTTGGTGAAACCATAAAGGCGGGAACTGTTCAAATTTTTCGGAGTACGAGGGCGGCGCGACAGTTGGGATTGGCCAGTGAGAACCTGCCACGTGTCATTGGAATACTGAACGGTTCAGTTTCTGCAAACTGAAGAGACGTTTTGACCGGACGTGCATCGTACGGCCCAAGTTTTAGCTCGGCTGGATAAGCTAAATGGTTTTTAGCTCGGCTGGATAAGTTAGCTGGGTCTTAGCTCGACTGGGTAGGCTAATCTATGTTTTTAGCTCGGCTGGAGAGGCTAGGACTCTAGCTCGGCTGGAAGACGAGTAATCCCTATCATGCTGTGCAGATGGAATTAAGGGGCAATTGAGAGGGTAATTTATATTTAATAAATTGGGCCGAGCTAGGAGTTGGGCCGAGATAAGCCCAATTCGAAAGAGAAGTAGAATTACTCCGGTCCGAAAGAGAGGTAGGGTGACTCCGGTCCCAGAAGGAAGTAGAGTTACTCCGGTCCGAAGTGGCGGTAGACCGGTCTAAATAAGATGCTTTGATGTTAGTCCGGTCGCAGCCATATTGGTTAGTCCGGCCGAAGTGAGGTCTGGTTGGTATACTCCGGTTGAGAATGTATGATGGGTAGCTCGGTCTTAAGCGGTTACTTCGGTCGGAGCATGTGCAAAACCGAGGTAAACCATGGTTCTGAAAGCAGTTCGCCTCAACTCCCTTATGGATAGCTCGGTCTTAGTATGGGAAAGCCGAGGTAAGGGAGAGTATAGTAAGGGCCGAACTAACAGGTACTCCGGTCGTTTGGAGTTCGGCCATAGAAGGACCATCTCACTTGGTTTAAGCAGTGAGGGGGGTGTTGGAGGATAAGCATTATCTTCCAGGAATGTGAATCCTAGGAGGACTCTACATGGAGGAGTTAGAGTCCTACTAGGATTGTGCCACTCGAAACCTATATAAGCTCACCAATATCACCTATGAAGAGGTAATGCAATTTTTGCTCCCTGACTACATTGAGCTTTTGCCTATTTGTCTTGCTTACTGACTTAGGCATCGGAGGGGTTTTCCGGCACACACCCGCCGGCCAGTTCAAGTTTGAGTTTTCAGGTGACAGAACGACGACGTGCAGAAGAACACAGGCTTGATCAACAGGATTATACGTGAAGGTGAATCTCTTTCCCGTACAGGATTATACAATAAAAGTTAACAATTGTTTGAACAGAAAATTTATTTCTAATCAAGCAATCTCATTCAATCTTTAATCAAATCAATGTTTAGTTTATTTCGAATTAAACAAATCTAACTAATATATTTTGATAAAATCGCAGTAAACCAACGAATCAGTCAAATCAAAAATGATTCAACCTAATAGAGTAGGTCAAAAGATCAACCAACTTATACAAAAATTAATTAATTAAAACTTTTAAATTTAATTTTTAAATTTAAATTATATTGAATTGAAACATTCACAACACTACAATATTAAATGAGAGTATAAGATTCAATTTGTATAAGTGAAACAACTCACTTTTTTCTTTTTTTCTCGATGTGAGATTATCAAATAAATTATAGACTAATTAGTGTTTTATTTTTATATGGTTAAATAGAAGTTAACCAATAAAAATTTTCTTAATTGCTTAAAATTAAGAAAAATTAGTATGTGATATTGAAATTTTCACAAAATCCCTTACTAAAAATTCTATTTTTTTAAATGGGTCCAGCTTGCCTCAAGTTGAGATCAAGACTGGACACGTCCAGTTCGGCCCATGGGGCCCGTTTTGATAATCTGAACCATGCAATGTGTAGAACTCGTCGAGCACTACATGCCTGTAAAAAATCACGTTGATCAGATATCAATAACTATGTGATCAAATCAGTTTTGTATAAAAAAAAATGGACGGTGAAAAAATTAATGGTTGATAAAAAACTGTTTTGTTTACATAGCTATCGATATCCGATCAATGTGATTTTTTACAGGCGTATAGTACTCGACGAGTTCTACATATTGAACGGTTCAGATTATCAAAACGGGACCCGTGGTGGGCCTCTACGGACCCAACAGCATGGTCTAGTCTGATCTTGGACTGGACCAAAGCCACTGCCTTTTTAAATATATAAATAGATAGATAGATATTCTACTACATAAAATAAAGCCCTCTTGTGGTGTTGTCACTTTTTGTCACATGTCTTTAATTCCCAAAATACCTCTACGTTGATTTCATAAAAATTATGCAAAGACGAGGAAGAGACTCAAAGCCAAACCCATGATCAGGTTTAATAAAATAGACTCTTACCATTTGATCAACATATACGGGCCTTATTTGGGAGGAAGGTTGGGCGATAATAGATCACTAAAAGACAAAATAAGTTAAAATAGACAAAATGTCACATTCAACCTATACTCATTTTATTTTTTTTTCTTACAAATAAATTACCAAAAAAAAAAAAAAAACCAATTAACTTTCCAAACACAATAGCCAAAAATCTAAATAGTCAACTAAAATAACCAAGTGCATTTTTTTCCGTTATTATTATATAATATTATTTTTTTGACGCCCACTAATATAGATAAAATAAAGGGTGAACTTGATAAAAAGTTATATATCACGAAGTGCATCGACTCGAAACCAAAAACTTCAGCCTAACAAATAAAATTCTTATCAATTGAGTAGCATACATAAATAATAATGTATGGAATAAAATTGAACTCACATAAATAATAAAGTTGATATTATACTGGAGAAACCTAATGAGAAGCTAGTAAAATTGATACTATACTGGAGAAATCATGCAAATCTGTTAATCTTCATGCGGCATTGGGCGAGATTAGGATCTCAAAATAGGAATAGAATTGACCAAGACTAGTATCGTCAACAATGTCAAGAGAAGGGAATATATTTTCACTTGAATTGTACACACCCGTTTTAGAGTTATTTTCCAAGAAGATGATTTCACCATTACTATTATCTAAAGACAGTAAAGGTTGGAAGATAAACGTGGATGGCAGATGTGGAATTGTCACCAATTTTGTCCATGAATCTCTCACTCCGTATTCTATCATCGCCCACACACATTACATCCAATTTTAAGTCGATTAAAAATCAAACAAATACACACAGCTGGAAAATAGATTTTTAGTAGCGTTTAAAAAACGCCGCTATAAGTGTTACAAGCGCCGCAAATTCCTTTTACGACGCTTATACCAAACGCCGAGGACGCGGCCGTCGCTATAACTTTGTGGCAATTTAAAAACGTCGTGATATTAGTATAGGCGGCGTTTTAAAAAGGCCGCCAAATGTCCTCAACGCACGCTGACATCACTGATGATATTTAGCGACGTTTTTTAAAAACGCCGTCATATCTTTTTTTGAAATATGGCCGTTAATAAGTAGGGTTTAAGAGGCATTTGTAGAAACGCCGTTATATCTTCTTTTTTTTTTTTGAAATTGTGCTAATTTTATTTGATTGAACTAAAAAAATACCTTAATAGCACTAATATAAAATAATAACTCACATTCAAATAGCTATAATGAAGCACTAACTCACTTTCTTATTCAATTAATATTCAATCACCATTACCCGCAAAATTAATATATTCAAAATCAAAAATCATGTTTTAACATTAAACCACAAACTAACATGTATTCAAAAATCATGTCTTAGCATTAAAGTTGTAGTCTTCACTGGTCTACATGCCTGCATCAGAACATAAACTGCAATCAGATTCACCAAAATAAACACAAATTGAAGAATTTGTACCCAATACTTATAAAGAGTACTTAAAACTTGAAGAAGCACTAACAAGAAGATTTTATCACATACCAAGAAGCACTAAATACATATAAAGAAAAGGGCATACCTAAAGACAATACAGACACATATGAGAATCATGTAAAATTAAATAAATAATACTCTCATATCATAAACAAATTTAGAGGTCATTTGATCTAACTCCCACTCATCAAATTAGGCAAGACTTCTGAAGGGTCTTTAACATATTTTTTTTTTTTAGAATGTGTATAACCTTATCAAATTGAGATTTGCCATGGTTGTGCATCTTAAACTACTGTTTCAGATGTTAGAAAAAATAAAATAAAAACGCTATTGAGAAAAGCTATTGAGAAAAATTAAAATAAAATAAAAACTCTATTCAGAAATCGCAGACCATGCTGCTTGCAGACCAGATCAATTGTGAACTCTTATCACAACAATTATCAAGTACATATCCCACCATACAAGAAAATCATGAGATGCTCTAATGTGAAAAGTTCTCTTCTACAATAGCTTCAAAATGCAAAGAAAGTTAGCTGGTTCCAAAGGAGAAAAACTGAACTCTAGAAAAATAGTAAGTGAAAAGAGGCCACTTTACTATCGCATATCTTATTATTAAACCTAACATTCATACTCAATAACAGGCTTAACATCCATTTATAGATGTCATTTGTCTGTAACAGAAATAGCCCTTAACAATCTTGCCTTTCATTAAACTACTACGCTAATTTATAGATCTCATTGGAAACAAAATGAAAAAGGCATTAGTACGTCATTTAAATTCATTTGTGTATTGTTACGTGTAATGAGTGCAAAGGGTATACATCTCCTATATAGTCGTGATTTCTTGTACTTTATGTTCCTTCCGTCCAAATTGTTTGTCTATTTCACTATTCCAGACATCCCAAAAACTCATCTATATTTTTAAATTTATTCTCTTCTCAACAATTTTGAAGACTTTACCTACAAGAACTAATTGAGATATTTAATTTGTGGGAGAAAAAATTTAATTTTTTTTTTAAAAATATTAGTTATTGACCCGATTAAAGGGCACAAATGCCAAAAATAGACAAACAACTTGGGATGGAGGGAGTAAGATAGAAAGCAACATTTCCATAAACTTGAGGATTTATAAAAAGATATGCATGCAACAATAGCAAGATTGTAACACCTTATTTAGCAAGTAAACAAAATAATTGTTATTTTCTCTTGCATCAAAGTGGGGGCGGTGTGGATGTGATCACAAGTCAAACATGTGATGAACCTCTCATGGGTCTTAAATTACTAACACAATAACTTATTCAAAATTTTACTGGGATCAAACCAAACACATGATGGCCAATCATACGCACTAAACTATTAAAGTTCCCTGTTGCATAGTACATACCTACACCAAAATCCCAGTTGTCTGCCTCCCCTTCCACATTCAGGCGTCCTATAATTAAAAATTACAAGCAAGAGATAGTCAGCACTGCAACTTCCAGAACCACAGCCACCACAGTAAAGCAATTTAAAAAGGAAAATTATATCTATATAATGACATCCAAGACAATATGAAGCAGCAAAAGTCAATGTCGATGCGAGGAGAAATGAGAGATTGGTTACCAATTGAACAAAATATGCTTCCATGCCTATTGACTGTTGTACATTTGTCCATCCAAATTTCATAGCAAGTTTCTAAATGATTTACCCCAAAATCACCATCTTATTCCTTTGATTTACTTTTCCAAAATAACAAGAGACTAAAAACTCCATATAGTGGTTTTGCTATATTGATCAAATGACTGACCGCAAAAATTGAGTTTACGTGGTCACTTATAGAAAGTTTGCCATACAACATGGCTTGTTCAGTTCATAAATCCTAAATGAAGAATGCTGACTTTGCCAACCTTAGAGCATATTCCCATCTTCAAAAAAGAAAAAAACAGAGCCAGTTGCCAAGCAAGACTCAAAGTAAAAATAGACTTTAAGCAAGAAAACCACCAATGGAAAGATTCACTATATAACTTTATAGTAGTTAGGAACATAAACCTGAAATCTACACCACGTCACTAACATGTCATCATCAATGTGAACTAAGCATCTACAAGAATCGTCTCAAGTATTTCATATTTACCTAAACTAATCATGACAGGTAATAAAACACTGAGTTTATGAGTGTCATGTTCAACATAATCTATACTACTTATTTACCCTTAATAAGAGGAATTTTGCACATAATATCACAAAGAATTTCAATGACGAGTATGGAATTAAATGTCTACTTCACAAAATTAAAACAAACTCAAATGAAGCCAAGATCATCAAAGACATACCTAATTGGACTGAGATGGTGAGCACTTGATCAAAACTTGGATTCCACTCTTCCACATGTAGTTTCTCTGGCAAATTTAGGGACTCGTAGAATTTGAAGAAAGACATGTAATTTGGAGGCTTTGCATGTGCTACAACCAATGTAACGATTCTTGGATGATCTAACTTGCTTCATTATCACATCATATAACCAAATTGTCAAAAAACAACTGACCAGTAAATACCAAAACAGCAAATAAACCTGCTGCTCTAATCAAAACTGAGCAAAAAAAATTCTTCATGAAATAAATAAAAAGTCAAAAGCTTATACGTACCAGCTGTTAATACTTCTATACTCCAAAAACAAACAAGCCATAACAACCTAACCTACCAAATGTAACTTTCAATGCATTACCCAGACAATAACATAACTGCCAAAGCATGCTTTTCTTCAAAAACAAATGGACTTCAAGCCAAAACACTTTTATATGAAAAAAACTAACCTACTTCAGATTGCACACATATTCACATAACATAAACTTATGAAATTTTCTTCATAATTTAGAGGAATTTATGGACATGCTACGGATTAGAAGACCAATGGAACAAAAATGCGAAAACATATCATCCATTTTAAAGAAAGCCCACACACTCCCTTAACATGAATCATAGCTAAGCTAATCACTATGTCAATAAGTAGGTAGGATACATGCATTGCTTCAAAGACATGTTTGCTGGAGTCAAAATCATTACTAAATAGAGGCACCAAGGGGTTTAACTCCTGGGAATTCAAAGTTTAATTCCACTTCTGCGTGTATATGTGAGTGTGATTATTATAATTAAGTACATTTTTACTATGTTTTTGACAAGTACAATCCATGTTCGCATGGGAATTCTAAGTATAGTTTCGTATCTGTTTCTCACAGGGCAACACTCGGCATCAAAATTTAGACTTATTATCCGCCAAGTAGTCCAAAATTTAAGAAAAATTGAGAAAGTCACAATCTAACCATCAATAGGAGAAAGTGCATCCAAAAAACACCCAGAAAAACATTATGATTTATTAAAACTGCATAATCAGTCATTCAATGAACAAAAAATAAAAAATCTAGAAGACAAAACCTAAAAAATCAGCCCCCAAGCTCACATCATCATCTTGAATGTCATCATTTTCATCCTCACAAGGATCGAGCACACTCTTAACCTGCACAAATTCCCAGTTGCAAACATTAACTTAAAATTTTTGAACAAGGGACCAAGTGTTCCTACAATATTCTATCCTTACCTTGAGAGCTAATACTAAATGCTTGCTGTTGACATTCCCAACCTCCATTTCCAGAGGATTTTTTATCCATGGATTATGAGCTTCTTGTTCTGAGCAGCTTCTGAAGAATGGAGGCTCGTAATCCACAGGCTGCAAGATCAATGTGTGAGTGACTATATTTTTCTGTGGTGAAATAATACAGAGAGAGGAGAAGGATTTTTAGATGCATTATTGGGATAATGACAAGCCAAAACACCCAACATCTGTAAGATTCAAATGTCCCTATCTTTACCAGAATTTCTCATTCCAACAAAACTGTAGTTTAAAAAGAACACAATTCTAATAGCATAGAGATAATTTATAATTAGATAATATCATTGGACAACTAATAGAACAAACCACAAAAGATGCTAATTTATGGAGATCATATGCAGATACTAGTCCTTATGAATTGCATTAATTATTTCCTCAGCCTTTTCATGGGAACAGTATCAAATTTTGGATTTTCTATACCTTTAATCAAGGATATCCAATGATCTGAAAGATGAAGTACACAAAAATCTAATTAACTGAAACGCATACCATGACATCATCATAGTAGAGGAGTTTCATCACAATAGTGCACTGATACAGAAATCAAATAAAAATCTGGCAGTCAAAAGCAAAGCTTTTAAATTGTATCAAAATTCGAACTGTTGGGTTAATTATATCAAAATTTTATTAATTATTGGTGAATATCGACTTATTGCCTACATGTATATTTTAATTATTTTAACTATGAAAATGTAAGAAAAATACTTTCACACTCAAAAACCACCTTTAGAATAGGGCATTAGTATAATTTTTATAGATGAGAAAGGGTCAATACATATAAGCAGCTGATAATGCAAAGACAAACAACAAAGTATTTTGCTTGCTTGCCCTGCTGCAATGTTGCTAAAGTGGCACACGCTCTAAAGACTGATGCAAAGGTGTACTGATCTGGTGTCAAACCACTCTGTCTCATCTTATAATAAAGACTCAATCCCATTTCTACAAGACAATTTTGCACATGACCAGCAATTATTGCATTCCATGAAATTAAGCTAGTCCTCGACAACTCATTGAACAGACTGCTAGCAGTTACTAAATCCCCTGCCTTTGCATACAATATCAACAATTTGGTTACCAAATATTCATTGGGAACAAAGCCAACTACCACCATTTGTGCATGGATTCTCCTTCCCCATCTATATTGTTTCCTGAATATACTTTCTTGTAAAAGAAGAGAATAGGTTTCAGGAACACCTGTAATCCTGCACGCCAGAGTAACCCAATTGCTTCTTTCAATCTTCCTGACAAACAAAGACCTCTTAATGTCCTGTCCAAATGGGTGGAGTTCTTGAGGACCTTGGCCTGAAAACTGGAAGATCTCACCAGTAATAATTTCATTCCATTAATGGAACAGAAACACTAGGGACATTTAGTTCACTAAATAACATAGTTCAGAAGATAGCAAAACTTTGAATGAATAATT
>JAXFYN010001350.1:0-33082 GCA_036172215.1 Camellia granthamiana | reverse complement strand
ATAGCATTCTTTTATATTCAACAAAAGAAACATGTCTACAACCATATTCAACATCACATTTTCATTTCCTCCTTACCATGTTCTTTCACAAGATACCTATGCGTCTCCAACGCATAATTACACTTTCTCATTTCACATAATAGTCATGTGTCTTCGACACACCACAACAATTCCTCAACATTAATTCATCATGACCAAACTTTCAATATGTCTAGCATACCATCCTTCATTTCATTTCCCATTACATTATGGTTGAGCATTTTTACTTCACTTATGGCACTCAACAACTCACCATCTTACCACTCTACATAGAAATGCATTTATCAAAAAATTATAATAGAAGACCTCAATTTTATATATACACATACATCAAGAAGTTGCTATTTTGTTAAACCTTGGTGAGACTTACTCTCATACATTCTCTTGATACATGAAGATAAACAATTTCAAAGGCACATTCATTATTTTTCAAAAGCCCCAAATTCTAGGGTTTTCATAGGAAACAAACCTTCATCATTTTTTCTAAGAGAAGCTCCACCTAGAAGTTTTCTTTGAGTTTAGTAGAAGGGAACCCTCAAGAAGTAGTAAAAGATTTAGATATAAAACCCCCTTTCAAAACTCTCTCTACATTTTGAGTCAAAAACAACAAAATCAACACAAAACTCAAGAACACTTTTAAATCAACAACAATATAACAGAACTTGTATATATGACTTAAGAAATCCCTACCTCCAAGTAGAAGCTCAAAAGGAAAGATGAGAGAAACTCCAAGATGCTCCAAACTTGTATTTTCTTGGATCAAAAGAAAGCCCACACCAAACTCTAGCTTTTTTGCAAGGGATGAAGGGTAGAAAAGCCCTAGAGCATGGAGTATTTTTAGAGAGGAGTGAGAGAGAAAGAGAGAGTCGGATCTAGGGTTTTGGAGGAAGAAGATAATGAAAAAGAGGTAAAATTCCCGCTGCTAAAATCTGATATATGCGAAGCTCGCTCGAGCGAAGGAGTCGTCGCTTGAGCGACAAGACACAACGAACGAACCTCGCTCGAGCGCAAAAAGCTTCGCTCGAGTGAACAAAGCAAGACTTCAGGTCTACAACCCACCAACGCAGACGCACGCTCCAGCGCAAGAATGCTCGGTCGAGCAAAGAGACACACCAAATAAGGCTCGCTCGAGAGCAAGAAAGCTCGCTCAAGCAAAAAGATAAATACCCAAGGCTCACTCGAGCTCAAGAAGCCTCGCTCGAGCGAAGAGGCAAAAACCTGGGTAGCAACCACTTGCACAAACTCACAACCAACCTATTCCAAACTCGCTCAACACCTCCCAAAGCTCAAATATAAGGAAACAAGGGTGGAAAACAAGATATAAACTACAACACTCAACCACGAGTCGCTATAAAAGATAAATATTTTTTTTTCACCATACAAACAAACACGCATATATGTAGAATATGATATATAAATTATATATATATAATAAAAAATTAAGTACCATAGAAGCAATCTTTAATAAGATGAAGAAATCTTTTTTGTGCAAAATAGAAAGATAATGTAAGATGAGAAAAGAATGAAATATATATATATAATTTATACTGAGAGACTGTTTTATGTATAAAATGATATATATATTTTTAAAATGTTATAGCAAACAGTATTTTTCATAGAAACATAGGGACTATAACCCTCCATAATCTTCTCTTAAATCTGTCTTGTAAGCCAACACAAGAAAATATTATCAGCTGAAACCAACGAAATATGAGAGGTAGAATTATTGAGCGCTCAATATGATACATAATCACAGTAAGTGATCTCATGCTAGTTGGGCTGCAAAGTGACTGAAACCACAAGTGGAATTCACTGACAAATTACTCAGAAGTGTGTCTGTTTGTGAATGATGTGGAGCGCCAGGTGACCTATGCTTCATAATGCCCTAATAGCAACTGTTGAGTTAGTTAAATATTTGTCTTGAAATCAACATTACAAATGGTGCAGGTTGACAAGACCCAATTTGAGAGAATACTTTCATACATCGAGCATGGAAAGAGAGAAGGAGCCATATTGTTAACTGGTGGCAAGCCTTGTGGCCAGAAGGGATACTATATTGAGCCAACAATTTTCATTGCAAGAATGATATGAAATTCAAAGATCAAGCAAGGAGACAGAGAGAAGAGAGAGAGAATCCCAAACGAGGCCGATCGAGACTTGGCAGACGAAGATTCTTCCTTTGAGACCGCCATTAACATCGTTGGAGGAAGGAGAGCGAATGTGGCCTTGGAAAACCTGAAGAACAACGCTCCCTCTAAGAACGCATTTGGCGAGATAGTGAACGCCATTTGAGGCCGATCGAGACTTGGCAGACGAAGATTCTTCCTTTGAGACCGCCATTAACACACAGGTCTTCTTACCTTGGAAACTAGGTTTTAACAACCCCAACTCTAAAAACGAACATACTCATCTCTCTCTCTCTCTCTGATCTGATTCTTCATAAAAGAGTGTTGGAGATCTCTGGTACTACTACAACAACCTAGCTATTTCCTATGCAACCAGAGGTCTTGCCCTCCACCTGTTCGACAAAATGCCTCAGTGAACTCTTCTACTGAGAAGTCATAAGATGATTAAGGAGAAAGAGAGAGAGAGAGAGAGAGAGAGAGAGAGAGAGAGAGAGAGAGAGAGAGAGGGCATCGAGCTATCAATGAAGAAGGGCAAACTAGCTAAGAGCAAATTAGCGAAGAGTGAATCAAAATGTAAATCTGCTAAGTGCAAATCAACCAAGGTCTCTTTACAGGAGTTTGATAATCAGGTGGATGCTCAAATATCAACCAATAAGATGCCTGTTGTACTTCCCCGCAGGTCTACACGCATCCGAGGAGCCCCCAAATTTCTCATATCTGGAGATTTTGTGGGACCATGACAAGGGCCCTTGAATGAAAACAAAAGGGGTTTAAGGGATGTGGAATCGGAGGATAGCTCAATCGAGTGTGATTGTGTGGAAATCTTGGTACACCACGGTTGCATTTGAAAGTGGAAATGCAAGCCTCAACTGAGCAATCATCAAAACAACATCAAACACCTAATGCATGGAACACACCAACTAGAGTGCTAACTAATCTTGAGCAGTGGCCAAAATTGGCCATTGTTTCCCCACTGGCGGCAAATGAAATGATAATGTCAAATAAGCTTAGCTCACTCAGTGCTGATCAAAGGAGAGAAGTAATTAGCACCAAGCAACAGAAGAGTGTTGAAAATGTGTGAGCTTGTAGAAATGAGAAATTGGTTGAACTACATATGGAAGACACACAATCTGGCAAGGGTGAATGTCTTGATGGTGATACAACTGCTATATCAGGTAAGCCTTTACAAGTTTGGAGCTCTTTACTTAAAGAAGAGATTAACAATGTGTCAAAAATGAAGTATAAAATAGGTGCCCATAAGATTGAGAACCTAGTAGATGGCATATACAATGTCCCTATAGAGATCTCAAAAAAAGGCTTTTCTTATTGGGAAAATGCCTTGGTTGGATACTTCATTGATAAAAGATTCTCTTTCTATTATGTGAAAACTTGGGCAGAGAAACTTTGGGAAAATTTGCTTGAAGATGTTGTCTCCATTGATAATGGGTTTTTTATTTTTAAGGTGAAAAGTGAAGAGGCTATAGACAAAATTTTGAAAGATGGCCCCTATTACATTGGGGCTAGATTGATTGTTGTTAAAAAATGACAACCTGGCCTAAAACTAACAAAGGGTGAATTTTTGAGTGTGCCGTTGTGGGTGAAGTTGTATAATGTTCCTTTGGAGCTTTGGACTGAAGAAGGTTTGGGTTACATTGCTAGCATCATGGGAACTCCTCTTTATTTGGATGAGCCTACGTTCAAGAGAAGCAGACTTACGTTTGCGAGAATATGTATTGAAGTGCCAGCAAATAAAGAGATCTCTGAGTCTTTCAAAATAAATCTTGGTTATGATGACCCATATGAGATTCAAGTTGAGGTTCCATGTAAGCCTCAAAGGTGTGATGTTTGTAAGACTTTTGGTTATACCACTAATTTGTGCCCTCAAAAGCCAAAGACCTTGAACCCTCCATCTTCCAAACAAGAGTGAAGAGTCAAGGAGACTAACATACAAGTTCCAACTAAATGGGAAGTGGTGAAGAAAAAAGGGAGAGATAGTGGGCAAGGTTCAACGACAGTGATAAACAAAAGAGGAAGAGACGCAGCGTTTCACCCCATCAACATCTAATGCTTTTGATGTCCTTGAATCACGTGATATGGGAGAGTTGGGGAATGGAGAATTAAATCAAGAGTTGTTGTGTCAAATGAAGAGCCTAAAAAGTAGAGGGAGTCCATCTCCAAGTGATCCCATTAATGGGGAGACTACAAAGGAGGATAACAGAAGAAAACTCAAAGCGAAACTTCATTACTTGAAGAGTGCTAGAGGGAAATTTTGAATCCTTTGTTGTGTATGTTGTGTTTGTCATCTTTAGGCTTAGTTTGTTTCTTTTGAGGGAGTAGTTTGTTTTTTATTTATGTTTATTCTTCCTACAAAAGATGTGTATTGAACTTCATTGTATATCTTTCTTTTTTGGTTATAATATGACTTACTTATCCAAAAAAAAAAAAAAAAACAATTTCACCGATGTCAAGGTAATTAAACCTTTTTCAACTTTATTTTACAATTGCTCATACTTGAATGGCACAAACATAGTGTATTTTATGTGGAGTTTAATATAAATTCCATTGATCTTATATATATATAGACTTGCACATGACAACATGGTAATTGCACAAGAGGAAATATTTGGGCCTGTAATGTCACTTATGAAGTTCAAGTGAGTTCAAATTTTCCAGAACCCCTTGTTGGAGATAAAAAGACATAACTAATGTTGTTTTATAAGAAAGCATTTTTTAGAAAGTATTTCAAGAAAAAGGGCAAAGTCCCAAACAAAATTGATGTCTAATGGAGTATTGAACTTAGGAGGGGGGAGGGGGAACAACTAGAATTTGACCATTGTAACAAAATAAACTCTGGTTTTTTATTTTGTCAATTTAAATTCTAATCTTTTAATTTATTTTCAATTTAAACTATCTACCTATTTTTATTAAGTAAAATAGACAGAAAAATAATATTTTAGTCATTAAATTCAACAAGTAGAATATATTAGACATTTCATGTACATTAGATATTTTATATATACTTAAATTGAGTTTAGTAACTAAAATACATTTTGTTTACTTAATGAAAATAGGCAAATAATTTAGATTTTGTTTAGGATTTAAATTGACAAATTAAAAAATCAACATTAATTTTGTTATAATGACCAAACTCTTAATTTTTTTTTCTTAATAACATTGATGTGATATACATTTTGGTAGAACTGTGGAAGAGGCAATAGAGACAGCTAATGTAACAAAATATGGGCTTGCAGTAGGGATTGTGACAAATGACTTAAACTTGGCCAATACAGTGTCAAGATCAGTAAGGGCAAGAGTCATTTGGATCAATTGTTATATTGCATTTGATGTTGGGGATCGAGGGGCACACCAGGGACACAAACAAGCAATAACACAAGAGTTTTAACGTGGTTCGGCAATACAACCTACGTCCACGGGAGTGATAACACTATATATTAACAAGAGGAGGATTACACACTCAACTCACACTCTCTCACAATATATAGCTTACTTTCTCTACCTCAGATAACACAGACACTGCTCTTGTATATCACAGGTATTGCTCTCTCTGTTTGCTACCTTTGGCCCTCCTCCTCACCTCCATTTATACACACAATGGAGAGGTGTGATTGGTCACCACCTACCTCTTCCACTAGCTTCATCCACTAGCTAGTGGGTTGGTGGAGTGGGAGAGCCACCTTCTATTGTCCATAGTGGAGCTACCATTGGGTTGAAATCCAACAAATTACCCCCTCAACCCATATAAAGTGATCCACAATAGCACCACCTGCTTTGAGTGCCCTGCACCTAGGGCTGCAAACGAACCGAGCCGAGCCGAGCTCGGCTCGTTTATTAAAGGCTCGTTTACTTTATCGAGCTCGTTTATTGAGCTCGAGCTCGGCTCGATAAGGATTCGATCTCGAGCTCGGCTCATCTCGTTAATTTGAACTTGGCTCGAGCTCGGCTCGGCTCGGCTCGATAATTTTTTTTTAATATTAAATATAAATATTTAAATTTAAAATATTATTTATTTTATTTAATATATGAAAAATGTATTTATATTATTATTTATATATATATTTATATATTTTTAATATATAAATAATGTATTTATATATATTTATATATTATTTAATATATAAATAATATATTTATTATATAATTTAAATAAAGATAAACGAGCCGAGCCTAACGAGCCGAGCCTATGCGTGCTCGAGCTCGGCTCGTTTATTAAACGAGCCTAATATTCGAGCTCGAGCTCGGCTCGTTTACTAAACGAGCCGAGCCGAGCCGAGCCGAGCCCTTAACGAGCAGAGCCGAGCTTGTTCACGAACAGCTCGGTTCGTTTGCAGCCCTGCCTGCACCCCCTCACTAGGGTGCCATGCAAAGCTTACTTTGCAACTCTTTGTGATTGCATCTCTCCCTTCCATGCAGTCTTTGAGAGATCGCAATATGTCTCTAATTCAGGAGCAAAAGAAACTATTTTCTTTGCTAGGACGTGCTTTGCTGTCTTGGTCTCTTTGCTCTGAGCTTTCTTCAAAATTGGCTGCAATGGCTTCGTTTTGTGCACCTTCGAACTGCCTCCATGCGTTCTTGTACACTTTGGTTGCCATGTCTGCTGAGCCCTATGTCTTTTTGGTGCGTGTCTTGTACTTCTTGTCCGGTAAGTGACAGTAGCTCCTTCTATCACAACCTCTTCAACAAGTCTGTACGGATTTCCCTTTAGTCGTACATGTAGCATCACCGTATCTCCATGGATAACTTTGAGATTTCCTTTACTAGATGAGAAGCTGTAACCCTTCAAGTCTAGCATACTTAAGGAAATTAAATTCTTCTTTAGTCTCGGCACGTGTCAGACTTCATTCAATGGGAAAATTTTTTCATCTTCCATTCCGAGTCATACTGTTCCTATGCCAACAACCTTACTCACAGTGTTGTTAGCCACACGAACAATACCTCCTTGCACTTGATAGGTGGAAAAAAGTTTCATGTCTATGCATATATGGTATGTATTTCCGGAATCTAAAATCCAATCATGTTTCATCATACTCGACGAAACTGTGAGTACATACTCATCCTCAGCATCCACTACAACAGTGACATTTGATGAGCTCGCATGTTCCTTGTTTGGCTTGTCCTTCTTGAGCTTTGCACAGTCTTTGATGAGGTGATCCTCCTGATCATAGTAATAGCACTTTCTCCTTAGTCCGGCCTTGATTGCGAACGTCCTCTAGATTTGTATCTACCCCGTCTATCATTGGACCTGCCTCTGCCTTGCTTATTTTCTGATGTAACCATGGCATTTCCTTCTAGGTACTTGCTACTTTCCATTTTCTTCATTGCCTTATGAGAAATAAGCGTAGCAACCACCTCATCTAGTCCGAGAGTATCCTTCCCGTACAATAGAGTAGTCCTGAGATGTTCATATGATGAAGGTAAAGAGACCAGCAAGATAATAACCTTATCTTCCTCCTCGGTCTTTACCCCAATAGTATCCAACTCCATTGTGAGCCTATTGAACTCATCTAAATGTTCTGTAAGGTTCGCTCCTTCTGGCATTTGAAGTGTGTGCAGCTGCTTCTTCAAAGATAACCGATTTGTCAAAGACTTTAACTTATACCTCATTTCTAACTTTGCCCATAGCTCTGCCAGATCTTCTTCATTGATGACTTCTCGGAGTGTGTTGTTCCCGAGATATAACTGGATCGTGCTGTTTGCCAGTTCTCTCAATTCCACCCACTTGTCATCCTGCATGTTTCCCGGTTTGTTGGACTTTTTATGAAGAGCATTTACCAAGCCCTCTCGTGTAAGAATATTTTTCACCCTTTGTTGCCACAAGGTAAAGTCGTTATTACCATTAAAAGGCTCTATCATGAAACTTGCACATTTTCCTGCCATTTTGATCTTATTTCTTTTTACAGAAACTTCGATTTAAAATTCTGACCGTACAAATGTATCCGGAATGCTCTAAATAGTTGGAAAGGACTATTGGATTGTCAGAAACGGATTTCGAATGACTCAAATCAAGCCAAAACGGTTTGGATGGTTCAGATCTGCAGAATCTAGTGCGGCTGAGAAGCACCGAATAATTCCTCCAGTTCGGCTGACGTCAGCCTGATGTCAGCGCGCGCGGCTTGGCAACGTGGTCAACGCAGCTCAGAACTGGTCAACGGCTCGAGAATGCATCTTGGTGGCTCAGCTCGGCTAACTTCTCCTCGGCTCGGCTCAGGATGACGTCAACCTGACGTCAGAAACACGCCCGCTCCACTCGTCTTTTTCCTCTTGCTGGCACATAGAGCTCGTGGGATTCACTCGTGTCCTTCTATTGGCGCGTCAGGGCGCGTGTTGGGTCCTTTGGGACTGTGGTTTGCAGTTTCAAACTCCTCTCCTCTAGAGCTTCCAGTATGCTCAAAACCTGATTTCGAGCAATTTGATTTCTAGGAAGTTTCGAAAAACACTCTGTTTTTGATCCGAAACGCCACCGACAAGGCTCTGATACCACTTGTTGGGGATCGGAGATCCCACCCAAGACCATGCAGAAAATATATCAAGCAGTAAAACACACCCACACTCAAGTAGACACCATATTTAACGTGGTTCGGCCTCAATGCCTACGTCCACGGGAGAAGAACCGATTATCACTATAACAATGGAGAGATTACAGAAAGATTACAATAGATGAGGAGCTCATACTCTCCTCACTCACCCACTCACCCGTCTCCCTCGCTCACACCGAGAGAGACGGTCTCTCTGCCCCACATCTCCCACTCTTTCTTTGTTTGCTCTCTCTTTCCTTTAGAGCTTCCTCTTGGTATGCTCGAAAGTGGATTTCAGTCACTTCAAAATCTGGGCACTTTCGGAAAAAAAAAAAAAAAATCGATTTTTCACCAGCTGGGCTCTAATACCACTTGTTGGGGATCGAGGGGCACACCAGGGACACAAACAAACAATAACACAAGAGTTTTAACATGGTTCGGCAATCCAACCTACGTCCATGGGAGCGATAACACTATATATTAACAAGAGAAGGATTACACACTCAACTCACACTCTCTCACAATATATAGCATACTCTCTGCTTCAGATAACATAAACACTGCTCTTGTATATCATAGGTATTGCTCTCTCTGTTTGCTACCTTCGGCCCTCCTCCTCACCTCCATTTATACACACAATGGAGAGGTGTGATTGGTCACCACCTACTTCTTCCACTAGCTAGTGGGTTGGTGGAGTGGGAGAGCCACCTTCTGTTGTCCATAATGGAGCTACCATTGGGTTGAAATCCAACATTTGACACAGATTGCCCTTATGGAGGCTTCAAGATGAGTGGGTTTGGAAGAGATTTGGGAATGAATGCTCTTGACAAATATCTTTAAGTCAAATCTGTTGTCACTCCCATCTACAATTCTCCTTGGCTCTAACTCTCTCTCTCTCTCTCTCTCTCTCTCTCTCTCTCTCTCTCTCTCTCGAAGTTAATAAGTATTTGATCAAAGTAATGTTATTTTATCAACAAACACAGATTGGAATTCATACTTGCGTGTTTTAATGATTAAAAAAATTAAATAAAAAATTTGTTTATGCTTAACATTTTTCTTTGATGAAAGATAGATTATGGTTCACACATAATATAGATTGGAAGTAGTAAACTTTACTTTCTAGGATTCTTGTGCATTTTGATATATAATGTTAATAGACTCTTGTAAGATTCAGTCATTTGTTTTTAGTGTGTGAAATAAGATTATGTGTATCAAATTTTTTTTTTTTTTTTAAGACAAATGCTAATGAGTGTCTCAAGATATTCATTACCTGTAGGACTTACCTCTAGTCTTCATTTAGATTGGAGAGTGCTATTCAGATTCATGAAATTCACCAACAGCCTTATTTCAATGATTTGAACTTTTTATTTTATAAGACTCTTCGAATATATATATATATATTTATGAAAAGAGATATATTCGATCCGATAATTATAACTTATTTATTTTATCACATTTCTCTCAAAAAATAGAAAAAAAATGTTAAATTTTTTTATTCTATTTAATATTTTTAATAATTTTAAATTTTTTTAACTAATTTGATCTCTTTCCAAAAAAAGGCTGAGTTTGTGACCTTTGGTATTTATGAAACTCATACTTTTTGTTGTATACTGACCTTTTCATATGTAAATTGAGATTATCTCAGGGTTTATTACAATTTTTTACCTTTAAATTGTCATTAAATTATTTATTTAGTCTTTAAATTATTGGTTGAGTCTACTTAATCCCTAAATTAAAGCATATTTAGCTCCTAAACTATTGATTAAATCTATTAAGTCTTTAAAATATTTAATTCAAGTCTATTTAATCTCTAAACTGATTACAAAATATATATATATATAAGCCCATAAATATTATAAATTAGTAAAAGATTTTATTTAGTTAAAATTTTATTTTAAAAAATCTTAAATTTTTTTTTCTGTCTTCAAAAAATGGGTGTCGCTTTTTTTGGTGAATTTTCTTTTATAAAGATAAAGGTAATTATCTATAGTATTTTCTTACTTATTTTCTACAATAGATATTCATTATCTTTACCAGATTTATAATTTATAATTGATTGTTTTTAAGTTTGTCGTTGAATTCTTTTTATAACTAAATTAATGTATTCTTTTATTCTATTATAATTTGTACTAAAGCGTTATTATTTAAATTGTCTTATTTTACATATTTAGTACGTTTAATACTCATATAATTTAAACATACAGGGAAATCAAGCACATTTTAATAAGACAAAATAAAAATTTAAAAATTTTCTAAAATAAAATCTTGACTTGATAAAATCGTTTACTAATTTATAATATTTATAGATATATAATTTATTTTTATAATCCTTTCATAGATTAAATATGTGTGAATGAAATACTTTAAGCTTTTAATAGATTCAATCGATAGTTTCAAAATTAAATAGATTTTAATTTGTATACTTTGATATTAAGTAGACTCAATTAATAATTTAGGAATTAAGTAAACATTTTGATAAAAACTCAATTAATAATTTAGGAATTAAATAAACAGTATGATAATAATTTAAAGGGAGAAAATGTAATAAACCCACTCTCTGGTCTTGGTGTTGTTGCACGTAATAATTTGGGCCAAGTCATGGCTTCTCTTTCTGAACAGGTTGGCCACAATTTGGATGTAGATTTTGTGGAAGCAGAGGCAGCTTTACGCGCTGTTCGGTTTGCTCACGAGCTTGGTTTTGCAGATGTACACTTGGAGGGGGACTCTTTGACTGTGGTTAATGCTTTCATGGCTGCCAATTGTGCTGAATTTGAGCTTGCTGGGTTTGGTCCCCTGATTATGGAAGCTCGCCAAGTGTCGTCCTTCTTTCATTCCTTTACGGTAAGCCATGTTCGTCGTACTGGTAATGTGGTTGCTCACCGGTTGGCTAGATTGGCTATACTCTCTCCGGGGTTGCGTGTTTGGATGGAAGAGGTTCCGACTTCGGTTGCTTCGGCTGTGCATCTTGATGTTGCTGGCTCATGACTCCCCTGTTTTTCTTTGGCTCTTTATTTCTGTAGCTTCTGTTTATTCAAACACTATCTAAAAAAAACTAGCGGTAATTCGTGCTATGCACGAAAAAATAGACTATATACATTTTATGTGATAAATAAATTATTCTAATTTTGAATTATGTTTGAATAGCGGCAAGTCATGATATTTAGGCTAGGAAAATTTACCCATAAGCCCTAGTTTCTGAAAAGTTGAACCATTTAGTCCTAAAAGTTTTCTTATGCTCCATTTAGTCCCATTTGCACATCAATCTAATGTTCGAAACATTAATCTGATGTTCGAAATCAAATGTTCGAAACACTAATCTGATGTTTGAAACATTGTAATGAGACCTTTCAGTCTATAAGAAAATTTTTAGGACTAAACAGTGTATAAGTTATTAATTCGGGATTTATTGGTGCATCCCCCTATTAGGCTATTCTGGTAGATGTTAATCATAATTAATTTACAAAATTTTATAATAAAATTTGATATGCATAAAAAATTGTTAATTATAAAGATTGTTGGGGATAATAGTATCACAATCACATAATAACATAAATAACTTATATCAAACTATAGTATCATGCAGAAAACAAAAACAAAAACAAAGTGTTAAAGAAAGAAATTCTATAAACTCAGAAAAGTTATCATAAATTTACTTAGACTTTTAAATTTATAGTTTATATTATTATTGTGAGACCAAATTATGAATAAATCTCAATTTTTAATTATAATTTCTAAGTAGTTTTTAATAAAATTTTAATTTAAGTTTGTTACCCTACTCATGAAAAAAACTTCTCAAATAAATCATTAATTCATCATGTTAGCAACTCTCTATCTTCGATTTCCTCTATCAATGACACATGCATATAAATCCTTCTCCATAATCATTTTCTCCATAGCTTGAATAATACTTGCATAGTTCCTACAACATTTAAAAAGTGTTAGACTTATTTATTTTGATGATTTATTTAATTATGTTTTTAATTTATTTGGAAGAGAAAAATAGAATCAAATTTTATTTTGTCCCATTATTTGTTACCTAAAACTTTTATCTTAAATGTTGTTAGAATGTATTTAATATTTGATTAAATCAAAGGTTCAAACAGCCTAAAACAAAGATTCAAATAGTCCAGCACAGCAACAGGCCAAAAGGTTCAAACAGTCCAGCACAACAGCAGGCCAAAAGGGTCAAGTGGAAGATATTTAAATTAGTAATGATGGAATGGAAGATATTCAAATTAGTAATGATGGAGTTTAAGATATTCAAATCAATACAACAACTATAAACGGCTATAAGTTTCATTATATATACCAAAGCCTCTAATGTAAACAAGTTACAAAAAAAAAAAAATCAGAAAATATTCTTTGATCTATAATCACTTACATCTATTCTTTGAAAAATTCTCTGAGAAGTGTTTTTCAATTTTTGTTTACATCCTATTTTATAAATTATATACTGAGACGTATAGCTTTAAGCCTATCTTTCTTGTGTGAGGTTCATAGAAAAATCAGAGCTTCATTTTTATATCTATCCTTAAGAGATAATCCTTGTAGTTTTCTGTGAAAACAAAAACACATTCTTTTCAACATTATAAGAGTGTAGTACACTCAGTGTTCTTGACTTAGAAAGTCTGTGTAAAATCCGTGGAGGATTGCTCCATTTGTAAAGAGGTTGCTAGCACCATCGTGAAGCTAGAGCATAATGAAAAATCTCAAGTGAAGCTTGAGGAATGGACGTAGGCCGATTTGAAACCGAACCACTATAAATTTATTTGCCTCTCTCTCCCTTATCTCTTTATTTTACTTAAATTGCTGTAGTTATATTTCACATTTTCACTGTGCTAAAATCATTAACTAACATAGTTATTAGAACATTTGTTTTTAATTATTTTTATTTCATTAACTATATTTATCTATTGTGCTAGTCATAATTTTTATTAGGGTATTATTAATTTTTAATTGTAAAAACCTAATTTACCCCCCTCTTAGGTTGTCTTTTGGGTAACAATTGGTATCAGAGCCTAGACTCTTATTTGAGATTTAACCATCTGAGAGTTTCGATCTATGGCAACCTTAGCTAGCACTGCTGAAGGACAAGCCACTAATAGGCCACCACTATTTGATGGAAACAACTATAGTCATTGGAAAGATAAGATGACCCTATACCTTCAAGCCACTGATTATGCCATGTGGATTATTGTCACCAAAGGTCCAAAAATTCCTACTAAATTAGTAGACAATATTAGTGTACCTAAAACAGAAGATGAATGTGATGAGAGAGATCACAAATTATTGCAAGCCAATGCTAAAGCCAAACTCACTCTTGTTTGCAGATTAGACTTTAAGGAGTATAATAGAATTTCGAGTTGTGATTCGGCAAAAGAAATTTGCGACAAACTAGAGGTAACGTATGAAGGTACAAATCAAGTGAAAGAATCTCATATTGATATGCTTGTTCATAGTTATGAATTGTTTAAAATGAACTCTAATGAATCTATTTCAAGTATGTTTATTAGATTTACTGAAATTGTAAACTCTTTAAAATCTCTTGGCAAAATTTATACTAGCAGTGAGTTGGTAAGAAAAATTCTTAGGTATTTACCAAAGAATTGGGAAGCAAAGGTCACCGCCATTATAGAAGCCAAAGATCTCTCCATACTTGGATTGGATGAGCTTATGGGTTCCCTTATGACTCATGAGATCACCATGAAAGGACATGAGGATGTTGAAAACAAAAAGAAAAATGGAATTGCATTCAAAGCCTCATCAAATGAAGAAGAACATGAAAACTTCAGTGATAATGAAAGTTATGCCATGTTTAGTAGAAAACTCAAAAAGCACTTCAAGAAAAACAATTATAGAGGAAGAAGATCTTTCAAAAAGGAGTACAACAAAGATAACAAGAAAAAACCTATTATTTGCTATGAGTGCAAAAATCCTAGACATATGAAGATGTATTATCCAAAATTGAAAAACCATGGAAAAGACTACAAAAGAAACAAGAAAGCCATGGTAGTAGCTTGGGGAGAAAGTGAAGATGAAAGCTCAAGTGATGAAATTGAAAATGAAGCAGCCAACTTGTGTCTCATGGCTCTTGAAGATGAAGACTTTACTCAAGATGAGGTACCTACTCTTTATGAAGAACTTGAAAGTGCATTCCATGAACTACAAGATGAATTTAGAAAAGTTTGTGCCAAAAATAATGTGTTAAAAAAATCTGTTGCATCTTTATCTAGTAATGTAGAAGAATTAAAGAAAGAAAAAATTGTTTTGAAAAATGATTTTGACACCATCTCTAATGAGAAAACTGCTTTAAAAAACAATGTTGATGATTTAACAAAAACACTTGAAAATTTTGTAAAAAGTAGAAATAATCTCAACATGCTTCTTGGAGTCAAATATGTATTTTCGATAAAGCGAGAATTGGATATGACCCCATTAAGAAACAAAAGAATCTCAATACAATTTTTGAAAAGACACCTCTCATGACACACCCTCATATTACTTGTCATTATTGTAGAAAGAAAGGCCATTATATATCTTATTGTCCATTCAAAAAGAATATGAACATGGGAATTAAAAAGATTTGCATTACTAAGGGATCTAACAAAACTAATTAAGAAGGACCCAAGAAATTATGGGTATCAAAAACCAACATTTGATTGTCATCTTATAGGTTTGCTTTAAGTCCAAGGCTAAAGAAGGGAAGTGGTACCTTGATAGTGGATGTTCCAGACACATGACCAGAGATAAATCATTCTTTACTAAACTATCATCGAAAGATGGAGGATTTGTTACTTTTGGAGACAACAAGAAAGGAAAAATCATCGGTATTGGTAGCATCGATATTTCTCCTAACCCTTTTATTGAAAATGTTTTACTTGTTGATGGACTTAAGCATAACCTACTTAGTGTTAGTCAATTATGTGATAAAGGTAATCGAGTTATTTTTGATAAATCACATTGCACAATTGAAAGCACAAATGATCATAAAGCTTTATTCGTTAATAATCGCCATGATAATATTTATGTTTTTCATTTTAATGATTTCTATGCTAGTGATGTTAAATGTTTATATGTTAATAATGAAAATAGTTGGTTATGGCATAGAAGACTTGGCTTTGCTCGTATGGATTTAATTACTAAACTTTTGAGGAAGGATTTGGTCATTGGATTTCCAAAAATTAAATTTGAAAAAAATCATCTTTGTAGTGCTTGTCAACAAGGAAAACAAACTAAAACATCATTTAAATCAAAATCTCATATTTCCACAACTAGACCTTTACAACTATTGCATATGGATTTATTTGGTCCCTCAAGGACATCTAGTCTAGGTGGTAAAACATTATTGTCTTGTTATAGTTGATGATTATTCAAGATTTACATGGGTTATGTTTTTAGCACAAAAAGATGAAACATTTTTTTCTTTCACAAAACTCTGTCGTAGAATTCAAAATAAAAAAGACTTTCTTATTACTAATATTCGAACCAACCATGGTAGAGAACTTGAAAATGAGAAATTTGAATTGTTTTGTGATGAGCATGGCATTGGACATAATTTTTCAGCACCTAGAACTCCTCAACAAAATTGTATAGTAGAAAGGAAGAATAGAACTTTAGAAGAGATGAGTAGAACAATGCTTTGCGAAAATAATCTTCCTAAATATTTTTGGGGCGAAACCGTTCACATCGCATGCTTTATTTTAAATCGTGCATTGATTAGACCTATTCTCAAAAAGACTCCTTATGAACATTGGCATGATAGAAAGCTTAACATTAGTCACTTGCATGTTTTTTATTGTAAATGTTTTGTAGATAATAATGGTAAGGATAACTTAGGTAAATTTGATTAAAAATCTGATAAAGCAATTTTTCTTGGCTATTCCTTAACTAGCAAAGCTTATCATGTTTTTAATAAAAGAACTCTTGTTGTGGAAGAATCTATATATGTGACATTTGATGAAACTAACATCTCTGCTCAAAAGCAAATTGTTAGTGATAATATAGATTTGGAACCAAATGTGGAAGATTCAAGTATCTATAAAGAAGAGAACCAACCATGTAAGTTGAACAAAGAGATTGAACAACATATTCTCCCACCTCAAGAAGAAGGAGGAAACAATGATGATTTGCCAAGAGAATGGAAGTTTGTTCATAATCACCCTAAGGATTTAATCCTAGGTGGCCCTACAAAAGGTATCGAAACTCGCTCTTCATTTAGAAACATTTGTAGTAACCTGGCTTTTCTCTCACAAATTGAGCCTAAAAACTTTCAAGAAGCCAAATTCGATGAACATTGGATGATAACTATACATGAAGAGCTTAACCAATTTGAGAGAAACAAAGTGTGGGAACTTGTGCTAAAACCTAAAGATCACACCATTATCGGTACCAAATGGATCTTTCGAAACAAGCTTGATGAATCTGGCACAATTGTAAGAAACAAGGCTAGACTTGTTGCACAAGGATACAATCAAGAAGAATGTATTGATTTCGATGAAACCTTTGCTCAGATTGCTAGATTAGAAGCGATTCGCATGTTACTTGCATTTGCATGTTTTAGAGATTTCAAACTTTATCAAATGGAGATAAAAAGTGTCTTTCTAAATGGTTTTATAAATGGGGAAGTTTATGTTAAATAACCCCTAGGTTTTGAAGATCATGCTTTTCCAAATCACGTTTTTAAACTATCAAAAGCTTTATATGGTTTGAAACAAGTACCTCGTGCATGGTATGAACGATTGAGTAAGTTTTTGATTGAAAATAATTTTTCTAGAGGAACGATTGACACAACACTTTTTGTTAAAACTAAAAATGATGATTTACTTATTGTACAAATATATGCGGATGACATTATATTTGGTGCTACTAATGAAAACTTGTGTAAGGAATTTGCTAAGTGTATGCAAGGTGAGTTTGAGACGAACATGATGGGGGAGCTAAATTATTTCCTTGAGTTTCAAATCAAACAATGTAAGGAAGGAATTTTTATCAACCAAGCTAAGTATACAAAAGAATTACTCAAAAAGTTTGGTATGTATGACTCAAAAATAGCTGGAACACCTATGAGCACATCCATTAAGCGAGACAAGGATAAAAAGGTAAGTCCATTGATCAAACAAAATATCGAGGTATGATCGGCTCACTTCTTTATTTAACTGCAAGTAGACCCGATATTATGTTTAGTGTTTGTGTGTGTGCTAGATATCAATCAAATCCTAAGGATTCACGTCTCAGTGCTGTTAAAAGAATTTTTAGATATCTTGTTGGCACTCAAAATTTGGGACTGTTTTATCCTACAGGTGTTGCATTTGATTTAATTAGTTACTCGGATGTCGACTTTGCTGGATGCAAACTTGATAGAAAAAAGCACCAGTGGCACTTGTCACTTTCTTGGTAACTCATTAGTATTTTGGTTTAGCAAAAAGTAAAATTATGTTGCTTTATCAACGGCTGAAGCTGAATATATAGCTTCCGGAAGTTGTTGTGCCCAAATACTTTGGATGAAACAATAATTAGAGGACTTTGATTTGCATTATGATCATATCCCTATTAAATGTGATAATACTAGTGCCATCAATATAAGCAAAAATCTGGTTTAACACTCACGAACAAAACATATTAAAATTCGATATCATTTTTTAAGAGATCATGTTCAAAAATGAGATATTGTACTTGAATTTGTAAACACCGACAAGCAATTGGCGGATATTTTCACAAAATTCCTAAACGAGGATCGCTTCAATTTTATTCGTGGCGAGCTTAGAATGTCGATTTCTACTTAACAAGTTTTGTTATGACTGTGAAACTTGAATTTTTGTTAAAATGATATATGTGTATTGTTACATTGATATAGAAACATTTATATCAGTTGAATGCTCTCAAGTCCTTCATACATTTATTCTCCTTAACAGTTTGCTATTCTCAACTGTGTAATTTTTTTTAGGTTCTGCATCTTGAAGTAAAATTAACTTTGCATACATTGATTTTTTTTTTTAAACCCTCATGGTACTTTTTTTTTGCATTACCATTTCAGCAACACCAACGTCCCATTAAGTTTAATTTCTGCTGGAATTATTTTATTTTAATTTATTTTATTTTTTTATTTTGCTATTAGGCTTAATTTCTTTTATTTTTTTTCTCATTATTTTTTTTGTTTGGGCTTAATTTTCTTATTTTTTTCTGCTTTTAATTTTATTTTTCAGTACTTAAACATAAAAACAAAAACAAATCAAAATATAAATATTTACATAAAAAAAACACCCTTAATTTTTTTATGGCCATACACCGATTAACATAAAACATATTTACAAATAAAAAAATAAAAAAAAAAACCTTCATTTTTTTTACGGCCATACGCCGATCTTACTTACTCACCTCTTCTATCGTTTTCTTCTTCTTTTTATCACCTCGGGCGACCCTTGACGCCCCTACCCCCATGCTTTCGTCGAGAGCGATGACTCCCCGCTGACAATCAAAGGCCAAGAACGACGTTGCTCCAAATCAAGCCATGGAGGTAGTCTTCCGTTTAAGCTCTTTATTTTCGGCCTTCAGTGTGCCTATTTCTGCTCGCGCATCCTTGTACATGTGCTGGAACAGAGAGAGTTGGGCGTTGACCTGATGGAGCTCACTCGTCCTATTCTGCAATCGGTGAGCCAATTTTGTGACTGCAGTCACTGTCTCCAGCAACACTTACAGGATCATTCAAGTCCGGAAAGAGAGTAAGCGGACGGGACGAGGCCATGTGGTCGCAGAACGAGATGTAATCGCAAGAAAGGTAGTTTTTGTCAGTCTTTCTGCTCTATTCAGTCTCTCTATTCTATCTCTCTCACGAAAAGAAGAAAAGGATTGTTAGACTTATTTATTTTGATGATTTCTTTAATTATGTTTTAATTTATTTGAAAGAGAAAAATAGAATCCAAAATTTATTTTGATGATTTATTTGAAAGAGAAAAACAGAATAAAAATTTATTTTATCCCATCATTTCTCACCTAAACTTTTATCCTAAACGTTGTTAGAATGTATTTAATATTTGTTTAAATCAGAAGTTCAAACAGTTTAGCACAGCAGCAGGCCAAAAGGTTCAAAAAGTTCAAATGGAAGATATTCAAATTAATAATGATGGAAGTACAACGGCTATAAACAGCTATAAAGGTTCAAAAGGCCAAAATGTTCAAAAGGTTCAAGTAGAAGATATTCAAATTAGTAATGATGGAAGTACAATGGCTATAAACGGTTATAAAGATTCAAAAGGCCAAAGCGTTCAAAAGGTTCAAGTGAAAGATATTCAAATTAGTAATGATGGAAGTACAACGGCTATAAATGGCTATAAATTTAAATGACTACAATGGCTATAAACAGGGCTGGCCCTGCCCTAAGGCAGGTAAGGCTTGCGCCTTAGGCCCCATATTTTGGTCCAAAAAAAGGGCTCTCAAATTTAAAAAATTGTTATAGGTTCAACCTTTTTTTTTTTTTTTTTTTGGTTTTAAGATCAATTTAAAGGGCCGCAAATATTTTATTGCGCCCATATATAATTTAGCCCATACTTATTTATAAATGTGTTTGGCCCATATTTATTAAAATGAAAATATATAAATAAATAAATAAAAAACAATAGGGCCCCTAAATTTGGTAAAACATATATAACATAGGGCCCCTAAATTTGGCCCAAAATAGGACCCCTAAATTTGGTAAAATATTATAGGCTCAATGTTTTTTTTTTTTTTTGGTTTTAGGATCAATTTAAAGGGCCCCAAAATATTTTTTTGGGTCCATATATGATTTACTCCATATTTATTTATAAGTGTAGTTTGGTCCATATTTATTAAAATGAAAATATATATTAAAAAAAAAAGTGTTTGGGCTCAAGAAAAATAATACATACAATATATGGGCCCTATTTTTTTATTTTTTATTTTTACCTTCTTTATCTATTAGATTTTAGTGGAATAAATAATTTTTCTCAAATTTTTTTACCTACGTCTTTATCAATTTTAATTGAATAATTTTTTCCTAATTTTTTTGTTCTAATTTT
Organism: Camellia granthamiana; assembly: GCA_036172215.1. Classification (NCBI taxonomy): domain Eukaryota; kingdom Viridiplantae; phylum Streptophyta; class Magnoliopsida; order Ericales; family Theaceae; genus Camellia; species Camellia granthamiana. Next base: position 12,352 of record JAXFYN010001350.1, on the reverse strand, counting down.
GTTTTATTAAATTGTTTTATTTATAATTTTAATGATTATATGTGTAAGTAAATTTTTTTATGGCTACAAGCAAATAAAAAAGTTGTAACTTATCGTTTTATTCATGAATTTTTTTTCAATATAAAAGGGCCCCCATTTCCAAAATTCGCCTTAGGCCCCGACGAACTCAAGGCCGGCCCTGGCTATAAACGGCTATCAATGGCTATAATTTTCATTATATATACCAAAGCCTCTAATGTAAACAAGTGAGAAGAAAAACCTGAAAATATTCTTTGATCTATAATCACTCACATCTATTCTCAGAAATTATACACTAAGCCTTATAACTTTAAGCACATCTTTCCTGTGTGAGATTTATAGAAAAATCAAAGTTTCATTTTATGTATCTATCTTTGAGAGATATTTATTGTAAGCTTTCTTTGAAAGTAAAAATACCATTTCATCTTGTAAAAGTATTGCAAACACTATGTTTTTGAAATCTTGAGAGTGATTGTGAATCACTTAAGATTTGCAAGGGTTTGGGCTTGCGAAGTCTATGTAAAATCCGTGGAGGATTGCTCCATTTGTAAAGAGGTTGCTAGCACCCCTGTGAAGCTAGAAGATAGTGGAAAATCTCAAGTAAAGCTTGAGGAGTGGATGTAGGCTTGGTTGAAGCCGAACCACTATAAATCTGTTTGTCTCCTTTTCCCTAATCTCTTTACTTTCCTACTACTGCTATAGCTATCTAACATTCATGTGTTAATCATTTGGTTTACCCTGTATGTTAGTTATACTTCATTGTTATTTTGCTTGATCATTTACTGTTAAGTTCATCATTGTGCTTGTTAATAATTTGTTGTACTGGTAGTTAATTTTATTGGGGTATTATTAATTTTAATTTGTAGAAACCTAATTCACCCTCCCTCTTAGGTTGCTTTTTGGGTAGCAATTGGTATCAAAGCCTAGGGCTCTTGTTTAGATTTAACAATCTTGAGTTTTTGATCCATAACAACCATGTATTCTACTTACTCTACTGTAGGACAAACTAGCAATAGACCACCTCTCTTTGATGGTAGTAATTACATTCATTGGAAAGAAAAAATGACTCCGTATCTTCAAGCTACCAATTATGCTTTGTGGCTCATTATCACTAAAGGTCCTAAAATCCCTACCAAAGTAGTAGACCATATCAGTATACCTAAACTTGAGGATGAATTTGATAAGCGTGATTATAAACTCCTTCAAGCTAATGTTAAAGCCAAGCATATTCTTGTGTATGGACTAGATGCAAATGAGTATAATAGAATTTCTGGGTGTATTACTACTAAAGAGATTTGGGATAAACTTGAAATCATCTATGAAAGAACTAGCCAAATAAAAGAGTCTCGGATTGACATGTTTATTCATGATTATGAACTCTTTACAATGGAATCATTTGAATATATTTCTGAGATATTTTATAAATTTACCAATATTATTAATACTCTAAAATCTCTTGATAAATCTTATACTAATGGTGAGCTTGTAAGAAAAATACTTAGGTCTTTGCCAAATGAATAGGAAGCTAAGGTTACAGCTATCCAAGAAGCAAAAAACCTAACAAAATTAGGCATTGAAGAACTCCTAGGCTCACTCATGGCTAATGAACTTTCAATGATGGATAGCATCAAAAAGGAAGCCATTTGGGAAGAAAATGATGGAGTAGCCAACCTGCGTCTCATGGCTCTTAGAGAAGAAGAATTCACTCAAGATGAGGTAATTTCTAATTATGTAGAACTTGAAAGTGCTTTCAATGAATTACATGACATATTTAGAAATGTTTGTGTTGAGAAAGTTGATAATTAAAATGTAGTTATTAAAAATATTATTTTTTTAGTTTTTATTGTTTTGAAAAGTTGGTTAAAAATTAATTTTTTAGTTTTTTTTTAATTTATTTTTTTAAAAAAAATATGTAAAAAAGTAGAGAAGTGATATAAGTGAAAATAAATTAAAAGTTAAAAATTGCTTTTTTACCATCTTTTCAAATTGGCTTTAAGTAATTAGATTTTTTTTATAATTTATTTAAATTATTTTTGTTTAATAAGTTATAAGTAAAAATCGTATTAAATAGTTTAGTATAAATTTTTAAATTAAAATAAGTTATAATCACTTTTTTTTTCTTTTTTTTTTATTCAAAGGAAATGAAAGCAGATAAGAGGAAAATGAGTTCAAAACAACAAACAGAGGGCTAATCCCTCACAACAGACACTCTAGTCATATCATCAATGAGGAGAGTTGTGACCTTCATAGGAGGATCCTCAAGAATTTTTACATGATCATCTTGGGCTACACCCAAGTCAGCTAGCTTATCAGTTACTTTGTTGCCTTCTCTCGCGGTGTGGAGGAGAGAGCAGTGACATCTCTAAAGGAGGAATTTAGCATCTTCAATGAGGGCCTTGAGAGGAGAATTTGGATGTGGCCCTTGCTAAATTTGTAGCATAGCTTGATGGAATCTGTTTCAACAACCACATTGGTCAGCCCTTTCTAGAACAAGATGGTAAGACCACCATAAATTGCCCAAATTTCTACTTCCAGGCATATGCAGTGTCCCAATTTGCCATAATAGCCCCATAGCCAAGTGTCTGTCTTGTCCCTCAAAAGGCCTCCATAACCTGCTTGGCCTGGGTCACCCTTTGAACAGCCATATGTATTGAGTTTCAACGTGCCTGCGGAAGGAAAACACCATTTAATTAGCTTAGGTAAAGAGAATTGGGGGTGAAGATGAGATTGAAAAGCCTCATTGATTTCATGGACATAATCTCTGATGAGTTTAAGATTGGTATGGACTGGGTTCATTGTTTGTTCAAAAACCATTTTATTGCGATCTTTCCAGATCTGCCAAAATGTAACAACGAAAATCAGAAACCATTTTGAGCCAGCCAGAATTTTTTTGCTTTTCGTGTTAGAGGACACCCAATCAAACAGGGGCTGTGTTGATCCTTCCTCCTACCAAGAATTGTTTTGAATATGAATCCAGAGTTCCTTAGAGTGGGCACATTCTCTAAGAAGATGCTGCAAGTCTTCGCTAGAATGTCCACATCTGGAACATAGATTTGAAGAGGTCAAATTTCTCACAAGGCGCAGATGATTGGTGAGCAGTCTGCCTTTTAGAATAAGCCAAAGGAAATATTTCAGTTTTTGAGGGAGTTTGAGTTTCTAGATCCAATGCCATTCCCTGCCATCCACAACAGAATTAGTAATAAACTTAAAAACAGAGGCAGTAGAGAATTTACCACAAGTAGATCCAATTCAAGAAGAAGTATCAGGGAATGTTACAAATCTGGGTCTGTAGATTTTAAGAATTTCAGTGAGGTCATGAGGAGTAACAAGTGTGTTTGTTTGGACGGATTGGATAAAGGGGATTGTAATCTATCGGACTGTTAGTCCCGAGATACATTGTCCCGGACTATTTGGTTGAATTGGATTTAATTTGTATCCTATGTTTGTTTAGTCATGGGATTAGATGTCTGGATTGGACTATTTTTAGTGAATCCAATGTTTGATTAGACAGACTGGATAAGAATAAATGTTTAAAAGAGTATTTTACCCTTGTAATTTATAATTTTTATTTAATATATAATTTTAAATTTGTAATTTGTAATCTATAATTTATAATTTATAATTTAACAACACTAAAAAATTTTAATTTATAAGGTCATAATTTTTAATTTATTATTTTTAATTAAATTAAATTTATAATTTATAATTTATATTTTTTATTTAATATATAATTTTAAATTAACGACCATAAAAAAATAATTTTATTTAATATATAAATTAAATTTTCAACAACACTAAAAAAATTTAATTTATAAGGCCATAATTTATAATTTATTATTTTTAAATAAATTTAATTTATAATTTATATTTTTTATTTAATATATAATTTTAAATTAATAACACTAAAAAAATAATTTTATTTAATATGTAAATTTAATTTTTTAATAACACTAAAAATTTTTTAATTTACAATGTCATAATTTTTAATTTATTATTTTTAATTAAATTTAATTTATAATTTATAATTTAATTTTTTTATTTAATATATAATTTTAATTAACAACACTAAAAAAATAATTTATAAATGTTCAAAATACTATTTTACCATTTTTCTAATTGTTTGCTAAGTAATAGTATTGAGAGAAAATAGACATTTCAAAACCTAATCCATTGGAATACCAATCAAATAGAAATAATCCCATCCTTCATGGGATAGGATAGTCCCACAAATAATGAGACTAATAATCTAGAAGGACTATTAGTCCAGAATAAAAAAAATTAATATAAACAAAAAACTATTAATTCGGTAAAACTAATAATCCAATCTCACATCCTAATCCTTCAAAACAAATACATTATGTGTAATGAATGTGCTAAATACAAGACAAAGGAATAACAGGGCTAAATTAAAGTTAACTTTAAAATTTCTTATTGATCATAGTAACATAGCAGACTTCTAATAAATAAATAAAATAAAATAACAAGAGTAATGATAAACATCATGAAAAAAATATCATAAATTCATAAAAAAATTTCATCCTTTTATTAATATGTGATATTTTATTATATATATAATCTAAAAATAAAAAATCTTAAATAGTTATTTTCATAACATTTTTTTCATGATCCGAACATTACTTAAATAACAGTGATAGTAAACTTTTGTAAAATTTTAAAATTCAGTAAGTAAGCTAGTAATAAACTGCCTTCTTTTGGGTTTTGTTTTAAAAAAATAAACACAAAAACAATAACAAACAAATTGAATTTAGATCTAATTAATCAAGAATCAATTCTACCAAGTCTGATTTTAAATTAAAATCGAGACAAAATTCAATTAAAACTAAACAAAATGATGAGAAACAATTAAAACCGGGATAAAGGCTTCGTTTGACGTACAAAAGTTTAAACTTAAAAGTTAAAAATTTACTTAAAAAATTAAAAAATTTATAATTTATAATAAAAAATCAAAAAAAATTTTTTCTCTTTACTTTTTACACATCTTTTCGTAAAAAATTAAAAAATTATTCAAAATATATTAATTTTTTTTATCTCATATTTTAATTAAAAAATTAAAAAATTACTAAAATAACATGTTCCCAAACGAGACTAAAGTCTAATTAAAAGCTGGACAAATCGGGGACAAGCAAGGTGAGTGTGGTTATAATAAATAAAAATAAAAAAAAATCAACAAAATAACAAATAATTAAAAGAAAAAAAAAAGTTTCTAATTAAATTAACAACAATTTACATTCATGATCATCAGCAATTTTTTTTACAAACCTAACTTTCCAAAACAACCAAACAAACCCAAAACAAAAAACCACAGATTTCTATTTTCAACACCAGCACAATCTATATCCATATATCATCCATTCCATACCATACCATACATATCATCATCATCATCATCATCATCACCTGCGCATCTTTCCTCTAAGCTTAACTCCCAAAACCTTCTCCATCTTGGCCAACACAGCCTGGTTCGGCACGGCCTTACCGTTCTCGTACTCCTGAACCACCTTAGGCAACTCGTTGATCTGTTTCGCTAAATCGGCCTGGCTCATCTTCTTCTCGATCCTCGCCTTCTGAATCGCCTGCCTCACCTCCACCGAAACCCTATCCAGCGCCGCCGGTTCCGCCGCCTCGTCCAGTTTCCGCGCGTTTATCGCCGTCGTCGCCGGTTTCTTGTTCGCGCCGCCGTCGAATTTCTTCACGGTCTGGACCTGGCCGCCGGAGCGGAGCGCCTGGTTCACGAGTTTCGGATCGCGTAGATCGTGTGGCTTGGGCTTGGACTTGTGGAGGACCACTGGCTCCCAATCCTGAGCCATGGTTCCTGGATATCGATTCGGCATCGTCTCAGAAATGAAGATTGATAAACGAGAGATACAGTGAGTGAGAGAGAAAGAGAGAGAGTCTGCAAATGCGTATGAGAGTAGTGTATGATGGAAATGGTAGAAGGTTGAGGAAGAAGATGGGTTTATATGTGGGGTTGGGGGGATCTGGAACGTTCTTGCGGTTTTTTCTTACATGGAGAGAGAGAGATCTGGAATGTTCGATGGGGTTCGCAAAAATCTGTTGTGGAATAATTGACGTGGCTGTTTGTTATTGGATAGAGGATGCTGATTTGGACACCCACGTTGAAAAGAGGGACTTCGCACCGCGCAAGGAACCTCTAGAGTAACTCTCTAGAGTGATCTCCTAAAGTGGATGATCGGACGGTTGTGGTTAAGCCTCACCAAAACGACGTCGTTTTGGTGAGGATTTTCAAAAAAAAAAAAAAAAAAAAAAACAAATTTTTTGAAGCTCTGCAGATCAACAATGGCTTCACGCTCTGTTTGAAGCTCTCTCTCTCAAATCCATTCTCTCCAACTCCATCACCCTCCTCACAACCCAACAACCCAAATCAGATTAACTCTCTCTCTCAAATCCATTCTCTCCATCACCCTCCTCATTCTCTCTCTCTCCTCCCCCACTCTCTCTCTCCATAAACGACTCCACCGCCGTCTCCAGAGCCTAGCGTGCGCCACTTCATCAAATGCCTCCGCTACCCTCTTGAACCTCGCTGCCATTGTTGATCTGCAAAAAAAGCTTCAAAAAATCTGAATTTTTTTTTTTTTCAAAATACTTACCAGATCTGCATATATACATAATACATGAAGCTTTAACTTGATTCTCTTCTTGTTCAGAGCTTCTCTCAAATTCTTTTTCTGTTTCTGTTTGACCTTGGTAAGATGAGTCCTCCAATGGCTGATCACAAGCCTAAATCGTTTCTCTGAAGCTTGGTAAGATGAGTCCTCGGTTTCATTTTGATGCATATATATATATGTTACTGCTGATCATGGCTTGTGATCAGCCATGATTTAGGCTTGTGATCAAAATGGAGGAGGAAATTTTGATGCAAAATGGAAGCAGTAACATAACCGAAGTGGAATGAATGGAAGCAAAATGGAACCAAAATTTCATGATTTCTGCAGATCTAGGTCTGGTTCTAGAGAGAAGTAGAAGACTCTCTCTCTAACCCATTCTTCCTCCTTCCCGATCTGCAAAAAAAAAAAAAAAAAAAAAAATCAAAATCAAAACCAAAACGACGTCGTTTTGGAGAGGGAACATCTCAACCATTGATTTCATTAATTGGACACGTGTCGCATCCTAAATTATCACTCTAGAGGATCACTTCAGGGACGCCTTGGCACCTACGTAAGAAAGGGGTCAGGATCCTCTTCCGTCCATTCCTACGGCGCGTCATGCAGTGTCTCAAAACGATATTATTTTAGGATAAAATTTCAACAAAAAAAAAAAAAGCAAATCAAAATCAAAGAGGAGGAAGAAGAAATAAAGCAGCCACAAAAAGGCCTTGTTTCAATCATCATCTCTCTCTCTAAGCAAAACCCACATTAATTAGAACACATTCATAGACTCTACAACCACAAGAAGTCCTTGTTTCATTGAAGAAGACAATGCTTTTGCCTCTCTTGCAGACATGGAAGCTGACCACAACCTCCGGCCTCTCCTCACCCCACAAAAACAAAGCCTCATATAAGCATTTACATTTGTTTATAAAATAAAAAAATTAAAAAAAAACAAAAATTCTCAAAATGAGTCTTCTCTTCTTTCTCTTGTGCTTCCCTCAAATTGGCCCATCTTCTTCCCTTAAACACAATGAACAGAAAATAAAACAGCAAAATCTCATTCTTTTCCGATTCTATCCTAAACCCATCTCCAATTAGTAAGCCCATATTTTGTAGAGCAAAAAGAATTGGTCTTTCCCCAAACATAAATAGAATTTTCCGTGATTAAACAAAAAATTTTCCAAAAATTCAACTTTCCCATAAAGGGTCTTTCTTGCAAAGAAAACAAGCCTCCAAGAAATGAGGCTGGTGTTCTTCATAGAATCTATTAGCATCACAGAACCGTCCAGATCTGGGGAAGAAATCTAATGCTACCTCTTCTTTGCAAGGAGGATGTGTAATAGAGTGGCCTAGACACAAAAGGGTGTGGATGGCGGTGGCACCTCGGCGGCGATGGCACCGGGAGGGGTTGGGAAAGAGCGGGCGAGGGTGGGGATGGCCGTTGTCGTTGTCGTTGTCACTGCGCCATCATCACCATCGTCGTTTATCTTCGTCTCTCTGATTTGAGAGCTAAGATAGAAGAAAAAGAGGCTCAAAAGCAAAAGAAAAAAAAAAAAAAAGAAGTCCAAAACGACGTCGTTTTGGACCACCGCAGGGGCCGCCGTAGGAAACCACGGCAGGCGATCCAGACTCGTAAGGAAGAGCATCTCCAATGCGAGAAATTCAATAATGATTGAGACCCTCTCATAATTTCTGGATCTCAATTATTGGTTGGAAAAATTATTTAATAATTTTGAAAAATTACGTAGTCATATTCCAAGCTAATCACTAATTACTTAGTCTCATATTATTTTCTCATCTCCAATCTAAATTGTGGGCTCCTATCCTTTTCTATCTATCAAAATCTTATGGAGCACTATGTATTTATATTCCAGAAATACTGAATAATCACCCTTATTGATAGTATGGGTTTTACACATGTATTAGTAATAACTCGTGCTATGTACTGGATTTTATAAATTAAAAAAATAAATTATTATAATTATTTTGAAATAGTTTAATATTTTTTCTTGTGGTATACATAAAATTTATAAGTTAACTTTTATATTTATAACTTTTTAAATTATTAGTTTAAAAAAATTAAAATATATATATAAATCTATTTAGTGCAATTTTGATAATTTGTATTAAAAAAAGTTAAATCTGATTAAATGAGTCATGACATATCTCTTCTTGCTATGAAAATATACAAATTTAAAAGTTATAATTAAGACAAATATATAATTTTATTGTTAAATGTGAAGTGAAGTGATATTTAACAATAATTAATATAATGTTTCTATTATTAATCAAATAATTTAATTTACATTTCTTTTGATTTTAATTTCATAACTAAAAATACAATATGAATATAATATACACATGGAGTTGTAGTCTTTAATAATACGAAGGTTTCAAAATATTTTCAAACTTGCATTATTTTCTTTTAATTTTTTTTTATCTAATTTGATTTTAAATTTGAATAAAAATTTTGATTTGATATGAATTACTTTAACTTTTTTCATTAAATTTTTATCAATTTTTAAAAGAATTTCACTCTTATCCCAATTATTTTTTTCTTCTCACCAATTTTCATGAAAAAAATAATAACTTTCAACATTTCATCTTCTTAAATTTTTATCAAATTATAATTTGATAAAAAATATATATTAAGGGATGAAGATTATCTTAATTGGAATTATAGTGAAATAACATATTGAAATAGTCAAAGTTTGAGTTCGTGGTTAGTTGAAATGTATAATTTAATTAATTGTTTTCTCATATTTGTATAAAAATTGACACTTATGACTGCATCGTTATAAGTCAGATTATCGAAAAAAATTTGAGGTGTCAAACATTTTCTATTTGTAAATATCCTATATATTAAAAAAAAATTAAAAATGTAACTTTTGGATATGTGTTTATCAGTTTTGTTTTATGGACATAAACAATTGATGTTTCAAGTTAAAAATTAAAAAGTAAAAAAAAATAGATTGAGTTTTTTAGAGATAAAAAAGCCATCTAACTCTTCTATATACTATTTAAGATGGACTATTTAATCACGTAAAAAATAGAAATTATATTTAGAGATTATCCTTATATATTATACTATTATATACAACTATAGCTGTAACAAATTAACTACAATATATATGAAAAGTTATATTAAACTTTCATTTTTAATTAATTGAATTATAATTAACAAACAAACAAATAGCAGTAATGGTATAATAGGATAGAAAGAGGTTAAAAATAAATAACACAATAATATTTAAAAGTTTTAAATTTACTTAATGTTATAGTAAAATCTTGAATTCTCAATAAATTTTCACATTTTCTATAAAATAAAATGACAATAAAAAATATTGATACCAATTTTTTTTTACTTCAATTTTATGGTCTTCATTAAAGAAAACAAAATCCGATCAAAATCCTTGGCATAAAACAGACATAGATACTTCGATTGCAATCATAATCACCAATAATTCTTCTCTACCATGCAAACCTATAAATAAATACATAAACTTCATTAAAACCGAAACCAAATCAAAACCAAACCAACAACAAAGAAAGAGAATCATACATGGCAAAAATAAAATAAAATTAATAACAAATAAATTTATGGAATGGGAGAATGTTACCCCCAACAACTTAGAACTCACCTAACCCAATCCATTAACTCATATGCCAGTGCCCGCGAAATCTAGGAATTAGGATGACTAATCAGATTATTCTTTAAATAAGACTTAAAAATTGATTAATTTGTCTCATTAAGTGATTTAAAATTTTGATAGATATACATAAAAATTTAGATAATTATATTACTACATCATAATTCAAATTTAGATATTGTCATATTTTTTTTTAAATCCATATCTAAATTCTTATTTCTTTTTTTTCTTTTTTTGTGTGTGTGTGTGTGATTTCTATTTGTTTTTGTTTTTTTTTTTCAATTTATTTAAGATGGAGGTGTGGGTTTCTATTTTTTTTTTTCCAATTTAATTTATCTATGGTTTCTATTTGTTTTAAATTATTATTATTTAGGTAAATTATGATGTGAGTTAGATATGTGATAGACATGTAGGTTTTATTGATTTAAAGTATGATTGTGAGATATATTTCAAATTCAATTTGTTTAGATAAACTTTTAAGATTTTTAAAATTTAAAATTGGATATTGAGATACAAAAGAAAGATTTAATTGAATAAATAAAAATTAAATTGATTAATTTTATCTGTTTGTATATTTGATTTTTAGTTTTTTTTTTTATGTTATAATATAATGGGGGATGCACCAATAAATCCTAAATTTATATCTTGTAACCCATTTGGTCCTATGAATTTTCTTATGAACCATTAGGTCCTATCCCAATGTTAATGACCATTAAACATCAAACATCCTCATCGTCAAAACAACATCAAACATCACAACATCATTATCAAAACAACATCAAACATCATCATCAAAACAACATCAAACATCATTATCAAAACAATATCAAACATCACAAACATCATCATCAAAACAACATCAAACATGACAACATCATCATCATCAAACGTCATCACATCATCAACAACACAACATCAAACACCACAACAACACCATCAAAACAACATCAAACGTCATCATCATCAAAACAACACACATCATCGCCATCATCAAGCTTCAAATTCTAGAATAAAATCACAACAACCAGTTCGTTTGCTCTGAACATCAAGCAAAATAAAGGAAAAGTGGATAGAAATTCAAAAATGATCACAAACCAAAAAAAAAAAAAATGAATTATGATCTCTGCTGATGATCCCAACAAACAAACACAAATTAGACGATGAACAGGAAACCGCAGCACAAAATTGAAAATTGTAACAGTTGAATTTCCAAATTAATCTATACAATTATATATATATGTACGTCCGGGCTGAGATCATATATATATATGTACGTTTATGTGTATGCATATATATTCCTTTCTTAGGGTTGAAGCTACCGTCGTCATTCGCATCATCTTTTGATTTCGTGTCGGTAATGTGTTTTTTGAGATGGGTTTGTGATTTTGAGTTTTTTGAGATGGGTTTGTGATTTTGAATTTGAATTTGCTGTGATTCTTCAACAGAGTATTTCTAGATCAAACGTTTGACTTGTTTAGGATCTGTAGAGGAATCTGAGAAACCCACCATCGGAGACCCAGTTCTGAGCTTCTCCATTGTCGAAATGTCAGATCTCTCTCTCTCTCTCTCTCTCCAACCCAAATCTGCAAAAAAATTATCGAACCAGCAATGTTAATACTGCGATTCACACGATGAGACTCTCCGAGAAAATCAATGTAGACAAATGAAAAGAATTTCGAAATTAATGTTTGATGTTGTTTTTTTTTTTTTTTTGATGATGTTTTGTTGATGTTTGATGTTGTGGATGTTGTTGATATTTGATGATGTATTTATGATGTTGTTGATTTTTTGATGATGTTTTTTTAGTGATGTTGGTGATGTATTTGACGATGCTTGATAATGTTTTTATGATGTTGTTGATTTTTTATAATGTTTTTTTAGTGATGTTGGTGATGTAGTTGATGTTGTTAATGTAAATAGTGGGACTAAATGGTGCATAAGAAAACTTGTAGGACTAAATGGTTTAACTTTCTACTACATAGGATTTACTGGTAATTTTTTCTAATATAATATATAAGATATAAATAGATATTCACAACTTTCATGAAAAATGTT
>JAXFYN010001349.1:0-33092 GCA_036172215.1 Camellia granthamiana | reverse complement strand
GTAATCCATACCAGTATCTCCAAGGTAATGATACACTGTTAGTAAAACCCACAGTTGGGGTGTGGACAATGTGCTGTGGAGGAGGTGTCATAGTACGAATGTGGTTGTTAGGATATGCGTGCCCCCTCCTCTCTACAAAGCCTAGGGGTAGAGGTACGACTAGAAAATGCAGCTGTCCTAGGTCCGGAGCAAGACCAACAACGTGGGTTGGCCCTATGTACCTCTTACAAGTGTTGCCTTGGCTAAGCCTTCAAAATAAGAAATCCTCATCGGGGTCGGCCTGTAAATATACGGGTCGCCCCATGAGTTGGTCAAGTGTCGGGTGGGATTGCCTGACAAGGCTCTCTGAATCACCCCAGCCTTCTAATAAGTTTGGGACAAGATGAACTCCTAGGGGCTCGAACCAAAATAACTCCATAAGGTTGACCATTTCTTACAACACAGGAAAACTTAGCTTAGACATTATAACATGGTTTACTTGTGTTAGACATACCAAATAATATCAAATAATACAAAGTTAAATTTTTTTTGAAATAATTTTCAATTCGAATAATATGAATTTCAAATAATGTGTAACTGTACAAAAAAAATTTAACAACATATACTAATTTTATTTAGAGAAAAGAAACCATTGCTCTGATATCACTTTTGTCATGACCCAAACTTGGTACCCAAAGGCTTAGCGTCACAACAAGATAAAAATAAAATAATTCTAATAATTTTGTAATCGTAGCGCAAGCAGATAAATTAAATAAAATAAAATAAAATAATTGGGTACCAAATGTTTATTAAAAGGAAACAAACATAGTCATTTGAGCTTTTATTTTATTCTAGGTGTCTAATTAGAAATACAGATAGTACAAAAAAAGAAAATATTGTGGTTTATCCCCGATCTTGATCCCGCTAAGTCTCATCACTTGAAAGTGGTAACAGCTATAAGCACATAGCAGAGTGAGAAATATTATACTGTGAGTATAAGGGTACAAAATAGCCATGGATAGTAATTTAAGTTAAAGCATTAACATAATTTAAATTGAATAAACAAATCATTTAAGTGGCAGAAACTGAAATAAAAATTACGTAAATAACAATAATCACGGTATAGAACATAACATAACAGAACAGGGGTCACTGGAGTGACAATCAGGATAGGAGGTCAATGGATCTATGACAAACAGAGGACCACAAGGTGGTCAAACATGGGCCAATGATTTATTTAAGTCCCCCAAGGCGTGGGACTCCCATGGTGGTACTTACAGGACATAATTGTTTATAAAATCTTTATCAAATAATTTCTAAAATTTAAACAAACATATCCATGGGTTTCAATTTAAGCAAATAAAGTTTAGAAAATAATCCACGTAATTGAAACATTAACATAACCATAAAACATTATATAAAATAAATTGTAGTGACTCAAAACATTCGTAAAATATATTATGGTAACTCAAGACATATAAAAAACATATTATGATAACTCAATGTATAATATAACTCATATAAATATTGACCCTTAACCTTTACTTTCCTATTATTGACTTGTTAAACCCGTTTGTATATTTCTTCCAAAGCTTGGTGATCACGGCCATAGAATCCTGTACTATTTATAGGGAGAGTGTGTGATTTCTATGTGGCACGTTTTGCACTACAGTTTTGATACAGAGCACTAAAAGACCAGCTCTAAAAAGAGCTCTAAACAGGTGGCATTCAATGTGTAAGAATGAAACACATTTGCATATACAGTGTGTGTGTTTCACGCACTATGTTAAAAATAAAAATAAAAAGAAAAAGAAATTCCCACTCAGCTATAAAAGAGAAGCTTAGATCTAGATTATGTTCTAATTTAAGGCTATATTCCAACTCTAGATATCTCCTCCACCGTCCCTTGCCTCCACCGTCCGGCGTTTGCCCTCTCCTCCGCCGTCCCTCTTGTCAACCATCTGGCGTTTGTCCTCTCATCCACCATTCGGCGTTTGCTGTTTCCATCAGCATTTGCAGATCTGTCCGCCGTTCGTCTCCCCCACCGTCTGACGTCTTCTCCCTCCTCTATCGTTCGATGTCTTCGTTGGACTTGGACTTCAACGTTCCTTCTGGTCAATTTCTATCTCTGTTTGTTGTCCTTCTCTCTCTATACTTATACTTACATATATATATATATAATAGGATTTTAAGAATGATATTTGTAGTTGTATTCTATTTGGAGAGCTATTCTGTAATGAAATACATAGATTCAGTCACTAATTCACTTGGTCAAAAAAGAGTACTTTAATCATCCTTCACTCTTCATGACCTACAGTTATCTCCCATGCACCTCAACCTGAAGGTATAATAAAAAAGAATGTTCAAATTAATGATCACAATCCTGAGAAGAAGGAAAAAAAAAAAAGAAAAAAAAAGAGCATTTTGTGCAGTGGGTATTTCATTGTCTTTCACTATAATTTTTCTACAAGTTATAGTTTTCTGACTCTGAGCTTAAATATTGATTCCATTAGTGTTTGTTTTATATTGCTCAGTTCCTTTCCATGATTTAAGACTTAAATGAAACTATCACCAAAATGCTATTAGTGTTATCTATTGCTTCGTTCTGTTTTCTCGTTATACATATATGGGTGTGTCTATTTAAATCCACATAACAGATTAATAACTGCATTATTTACAGAATAATAACAGATTAATTTTTGAACAAATTAATAATAGAGTAATAACAGATTATTGTATTAGTCTATTAATCTATTAAATCATTATTTACAGATTAATTTTTGAACAAATTATTAACAGAGTAATAACAGATTATGTGGAACAATCTTCTGTATAAATAAAATAAATTGAAACTAAATCAAACAAAATAAAATAAAACTTACAGAATTTATTTTGTTGAACCAAATGGAAAAATAAAAGACCAAGTTGAGTGTGTGACACTCTGTCCTTAAGACAGATTCACCCCGCTTCGGTGCTTACGGACTAATGGCGTCTATCTCCCAAGATACAACGATCTTCACAAACTTGTAGTAGCGCTCCACACAAATTTGTACGGCGAACTAGAACCTTGTGTTCTTATACTCTCTTTATATTATCTCTAAAACTAGAATGAAGATTAAAATGCAAAGGAGAAAATTCTGGACAGCAATATGAAAATTGCAGACTAATTTTCGGATGCTTAGACTGCTGCAATCATGGCTGTATTTATAGACAATAAATCTGACCCGAACAGGTGCTATGAGGAAGTGAACAGGTTTTGAATTTGTTCGGAAGTAACAGATCTGTAACTGCTGGGCAGTTAAAACCGAATCTGCTGGGCAGTTTTTCAGTTTGAATCTGAGAGGAATTTCAGACAGAGGAGACTTAAATGTTGGACAAAAATTGGAATTCAAATTTGAATTAAATTCTCACAATATTTTTTTTTTTTAAAATTCAAATGAATTTTGTCCAAAAAATTAATACAAGAACCGACCCGACCCACAACCCACACCCACGCCCGGTACGGCCAGACGGACAGAAGCGGCGCGCGCGCGCGTGTGTGGTGGTTTGGGCTAAGGTTCACTTTGTCCATAACTCCTCCCTTCTACAAACTTGGGGTGCCCCTTGGGGCTCAACCCAAGTGTTGTAGGCTAGAGCTTATATACTCAACAAAACTCTCTTAAAGTTTCAATGTGGGACAAGCCTTACAAGGAAACCCACATTGAAAAACTTTAAATGTCCATTCCACGAACTTGAAAATGACGTCATGTTCCCATTCACTCATAAATGGTTTTGACGAACCGTCTTCACCATGTGACTTGCCACGCGGCAAGAAACACTTCACCTCTTCGGACCCGCCCCAAAAGACGTTCAGGGCCCACTCAATTTTGGGCTCAAAGTTGGCACAAAATAAGCTTTATAAACCAAATTTTCCAACAATCCCCCACATGAATGGAATTTGACGGAGAGAAAATGCAACAACATGATCTATTACAGAGAGTACAGAAATTGGAAATATTCTGCAAAGGATAGGTAGCTTTTGGCTTTGAACCTTCCCTTGTGAGACACTATCGAATTTATTAGTTAACCAGTGAACATGATGTCTTGAACTGTTCAGCCGTTTGTATAAACCAAGACAATAGAACTCACACAGTATATCCTCAGACACAGTTTAGTTCTCACTATTGTGTTCATTTTGGCCCTGAACAACCTAGTCTTTCATGAGTGCTCTAGAGAATTGTAGCCCTTCACAAATCTTATAGAACCGGCCCAGTTCACACTCACATAGGTGATTCTTATGAAGAGTATCCTGCCATACTCCACTAGGTTTACCTAGATATAAGAATCATTCAAAGTATTACTTAACCTAAACCACTGCAGTCATCACTAATTTTATCCTAGAAATGGATAGGAGTTGAACTCCTCAGTGATTCTTCTGAGTCATACACAACTCGGTTGTCCCTTTAAACCTAGATCTTAGGATCTCCAGTTAACTAGGTTGGGTTGCCATTGTGGTAACTCTTATTTTATAGGCTTGAGTCTCATTTCCCTCGATGAATTCTCAACTAATTCTCCTGCTAAACCTTTGGTTAGTGGATCCGCTATGTTGTCTTTAGACTTCACATATTCAATGGAAATAATTTCATTAGAGAGTAGTTGTCTTACGGTGTTATGTCGACGACGAATGTGTCGTGACTTACCGTTATATATATGACTCTGTGCTCTACCTATTGCTGATTGACTATCACAATGTATGCATATAGCAGGCACCAGTTTTGGCCATATTAGAATATCTTCAAGGAAGTGGCAAAGCCATTCTACTTCTTCCCCAGCTTTGTCTAAAGCGATGAATTCTGATTCCATAGTAGACCTAATTATGCAAGTCTGTTTAGAAGATTTCCAAGATACAGCCACACCACCAAGAGTAAAGACATACCCACTAGTGGACTTTGAGTCTCTAGTATCCGATATCCAGTTTGCATCACAGTATCCTTCAAGTACTGCTGGATATCTAGTATAATTAAGCCCAATGTTACGAGTAAATCGGAGATATCTAAGAACCCTTATAATTGCTTTCCAATGTTCTACTCTAAGGTTATTCGTATATCTACTTAATTTAGTTACTGCATAAGCTATATCCGGGCAAATGCAGTTCATCAAGTACATTAAGCTTCCAATAATTTAGGCATACTCTAATTGAGAAATACTTTCCTGTACATTCTTAGATAGAAGCAAATTAACATCTACAGGTGTTCTAGCAAGATGATCATCATCTTTGCTGAATTTGTCAAGTATTTTCTCAATGTAATGAGATTATGACAAAGCATAACCTTTTGATGTTTTGGTAATTTTCATACCAAGAATTACATCAGCAATGCCCATGTCCTTCATGTCAAAATGTTTATTCAACATTTTCTTAGTAGTTTTAACCATTTCATTATTACTATCTATGATGAGCATATCATCCACATAAAGACATACAATGACATAACCTTTGTCTGTGTTTTTAATATAAACACATTTGTCACACTCATTAATTTTAAAACCATTTGACATCATTGTCTTGTCAAATTTTTCATGCCATTGCTTTGGCGCTTGTTTTAAACCATATAATGATTTAACCAATTTACACATTTTCTTTTCTTTTCCTGGAACAGAAAACCCTTATGGTTGTTCCATGTAAATTTCTTCATTTAACTCACCATTTAAGAAAGCAATTTTTACATCCATCTAATGAATTTCTAAATTGTATAAAGATACAATGGTAATTAGCATTCTAATGGATGTTATTCTAGTAACTGGTGAGTATGTGTGGCACCCTGAACGTTTAATTAAATACCACTTAAATATTTATAGTTATATATAATTGTGGGTGTATGTGAGAATGTATTATTAAATAAATAATAATAAATACAGAATCTAATTTGGCACTGGGTTATATGGGATTAATTAGGAATTATTATTTGGGGTCAAATTAACAGAAATATAAAATTATAATACTAGTTGGATCAAATTAAAATTAAAAATAGTAAATAAATAAATAGGCTAAACAAATAAATATAATATATATATATATATATCTATAGAAATGATATCAAATCCTTGAATTAATGACATATCGGATTATAATCGATTTCCTAATCTGAGTAATTAAGAACATGTAGTGTTGGACAAATATATATTAGCCACTTGGGCTCTCAAGGTGTAGGAGAGGGTGAGTCACCCAATAGGATGATTATATCATCACTAGGCCTTGTGGGTATATAAAGGTGGGGTGGGGCTGTAAAACGAATTGAACGGAAGGAAAAGTAAAAGAGAAAGAAAAGAGAAGAGAGGAAGGGAGCAGTGGGAGTTAACAAAAATAGGAAGGAAAAAGTAAGACTCAATCTTAAGGTGAGTTATATTATACCTTGAGTTGCCATTATATGTTTTACGTATGTTTTGAGTTACCATAACTTATTTATACAAGTTACATTTTATTAGTTATATTAATAAAAGTTATGTTTTATAAATATTTCAGTTACGTGGGTTATTTTCTGAACCCTATTTGCTTAAAATGAAACCCATGGATATGTTTATTTATATTTTAAAGAATATTTGATTATAACCTTATAAACAATTATGTTTTATAAGTACTACTACGGGAGTCCCACGTCTTGGGGGACTTAAATAGCCATTAGCCTCTGTTTGGCCACTTCGTGGTCCTCTGTTTGTCATGGATCCATTGACCTCTGTTCTGACTGTCACTTTTGTGACCTCTGTTCTGTTCTATTTTGTACCGTGGTTATGATTATGCAATTACATGATTTCTGTATTTCAGTATGCTGCCACTTTAAATAAATTGTTATTTCAAATTAAATTATGTAAATACTTTAGCCTAACTAATTATCCATGATTATTTTGTATTCCCTATACTCTTGGCATAATATTTCTCACTCTGCTGTGTGCTTATAGCTGTTACCCTTTCAGGTGACGAGATGTAGGGGAAACCCATAATCTCACAAAATGGAACCCGCACATGGATTGCTGTTGGACCACTTTTTTTATTGATTTTATTTTATCTTTCTTTTTTTTAGTTTTGCTCCCTTTTTGTTCTACTCGGGGCCGGTCACTGAATAATAAAATAACTAAAGCCCTATAGATGTATTTTCTTTTTCTTAAATAGTAAAATGAAGTAAAATTTCTATTTACTTATTTTTTCTTCCGCTTGCGCAATTTAATTTGCTACAATAAGATAAGTTAGTAAGTTACGATTGAAACCCTAAATCCCTGGGGTTGGGTCGTGACAAAGGTGGTATCAGAGCAACGGTTCAAAAAAAAAAAAACTATTTTAATTTGATCCGGAAGTTCAAAAGTTATAAATAAATCTATAAATGAAACTATATAGCTAAGAAAATATAGTAAAATAAAAACAAAATAAAATAATAATAAATATTTACCTGCAATGTTAGTCTTTCTGTGTTAAATCTCACGTTTATTCTGGTGTTGTAGGAATGTCAGAGATTTATCTCGATGATGCTTTTTGGGATGAGCTCCAGGCCATCAATTTAGATGAAATCTTAGCTGAGCACCCCGCCCCCACCCCCGCCTCACCTGAGGGTTAGGGAGATTTCGAGGACATAGTCAGGGGATTGCACCCAGGCCTTGCCCGGTTGATGGGTCGGCCAATTTATATCCAGGCTGACCCTACCGACATCCCACACTTGTTATGGAGGCATAGTCTTGTCGATACACGCAGACGTTTTGTTGGACCATCTCGCTTCCTTGGTGTTGCCCCGAGTCATGACTGCCCGCATTATATCATAGGCCCTCTACCCCCAGAGTTTGTGGCCAGAAGGGGGAACGTGTACGCTGAGGATTACATTTTTACCACAGTCCCTAACCCACTAGAGATCATTAATATTCAAAATGTTGACTTTAATAATGACCTGTCATATGTTGAGACACCTAGCCAGATGGTCGACCGAGCATTTGTGGGTCACATACGGTCCATCCCTATTTTCACAATCCAGGTAGCATGGATGTGTTTTGGTGTAGTCCAGTTAGGGTGGAAATTTGAGCTTTTTATGCAGCACTATTTCCCATGGTTTTTCGGCCCATCTGACCCACCACTCTAGATTTTGGTGGCAGAAAATCTTTTGTATGCTGATCATGATGTGTTCTAATCCCTTTTTGTTGACTTTTGTTTTTATTTACTGTAGGGATGGGACACTAACATATTCTGACTGCTGTAATATGAATTGTAAAAATAATGTAAAGTTGGCGTTTTATATAAATATAGATTACGCTACATATGCTTATATATATGTTGTGTTAAGAATATAATACCTCGTTTATTACTTTGTAGAATGGCTAATAATGGTAATGGAAGTGAGTCATCCGTCAGTGGCACTGAATCGGTGGAAAGAATAATGGAAAGAGCGGTTACTAGCTTTTTGTAAGCTTTGCAAACTAACATCAACAACGGGATGCCGGAACGGCGAGAAAAGTCGGTTACCATAAAATAGTTCCAGGATCTGAAACCCACCACCTTTACCGGCGGCCCAGACCCAATGGTGGCAGATACTTAAAGATATGGAAAAGATTTTTCGTGCCCTACCCTGCACCGAGAGGCAAAAAGTGACTTTCGCCACTTTCACTTTCAAAGACAATGCACAGGAATGGTGGCTTCTCACTCTGGCCAAAGAAGAAATTACAACTTTGGCAAGATTCTTGGAAGTATTCTACGAAAAATACTTTCCAGATTTATTGCGAGAACAGAAGGCATCCGAATTCATACATCTAAAGCAAGGAACCATGACAGTGGTCGAATATGAGAGCAAGTTCACACAACTCGCTTGGTTTGCAACATACGTCATCCCTATCGAAACTCGAAAAGCAAGAAAATTTGAAGCAGGATTGGATGCTGGAATTAAAGACAGGCTTGAGGTCTTGAAATTGCCAACCTATGCAGAAGTGGTGGACCAGGCGTACATTGCAGAAAAGGGAATTAAAGCCTCGCGTTCCGGAGAACCAAGCTACAAAAAGCGATTCTGGGAAAGAGATAACAGAAGACCCGGTGTTGCACCTCATAAAAAGGTGAATATGGGCACAACCAGCTCAGGCTACCAACGTCCTACCAACCCCCGAGGTAGCACTATTCCAAATTGCCCCACTTGTAGGAGGGCTCATTGGGGACAATGCCATCGAGACATAGGAGCATGTTTTAGATGCGGACAGGTTGGCCACTTGCTAAGGGATTGTTCAAAGTTGGTTAATCCTACAACCAGCCCCTCTGGCCCAATCAGGAGACCCGCGGGATCTGGAGGAGAAAAGAAGGACCAAAACTGCCAAGGTCGGGCTTTCGCCTTGGTACTTGGAAAACCAGAAATTACCGAAGATGTTGTGCCAGGTACACTTTCTGTCTGTGGTCATTTAGCTCATGTCCTCATTGACTCTGGGTCAACTCATTCTTTTGTCGCACCACACTTTGCTGCCAAGTTGGCATCAACACCTGAACCATTAGGATATATATTGTCTGTGTCTTTTCCTTCTAATAAGTCTGCTCGTAGTACAGATCTGTATAGATCCTGTGCTATACTCCTAAAAGGCAAAACCTTATACGTAGACTTGATTCCCCTCCGCGTTGGGAACTTTGATGTGATCATAGGTATGGATTGGCTGGCTGCCAACCACGCCTTTATCAATTGTAAAGCCAAAAAGGTCTCCCTCAAGTTACCAAACCAACCCGAACTTGTCTTTGATGGGGCTGAAGTTTCTAACCTTTCCTGTATTATATCCTCCATGACGGCCCAACAACTTCTAAGAAGAGGTTGTGATAGTTATATTTGCTATGTGATCGATACACAAAAAGAGGCCCCCACTGTTGATGCAATCCCTGTAGTTCGAGAATTCCCGGATGTTTTTCTTGAAGATCTACCCGGTATTCCAGTTGATCGGGAGATCGAATTTACCATTGAAACCCAACCTGGCACACAGCCTATATCAAAAGCTCCTTATCGCATGTCGATGACAGAATTGAAAGAGCTGAAGACTCAACTCTAGGAACTCCGGGACAAAGGTTTTATTCGACCTAGTACCTCACCCTGGGGAGCTCCAGTATTGTTCGTGAAGAAAAATGATGGCACGATGAGATTATGCATCGATTACCAGGAGCTGAACAAGGTTACCATCAAGAATCGATATCCTTTGCAGCGAATCGATGACTTGTTCGATCAATTTCAAGGCGCACAAGTATTTTCCAAAATCGACTTATGTTCTAGCTACCATCAACTAAAAGTTAAAATGAAAAGCATTGAAAAGACTGCCTTCAAAACCCGTTACGGGCACTACGAGTTTCTCGTCATGCCTTTTGGCGTCACAAATGCCCCAGCAGCCTTCATGGACCTCATGAACAGAATGTTCAAACCCTATCTTGATGAGTTCGTCATCGTCTTCATTGACGACATCCTTATATACTCCAAGTCACCAGAGGCCCATGAGCAGCACTTGCGAACGGTTCTACAAACACTACGTGATCACAAACTTTATGCCAAGTTAAAGAAATGCGAATTTTGGATCACTAGTGTACACTTTCTCGGTCATGTCATTAACAAAGATGGCATCTCGGTTGACCCCCAAAAAGTTGCAGCAATCGTGGACTGGCCACGACCTACTAATGTGTCAGAAATTCGAAGTTTCTTGGGTCTAGCTGGCTATTATCGACGCTTCGTGCAAGATTTCTCAAAAATAGCATCGCCCTTGACCCAGCTAACTCAGAAGAACGCACCCTTTGAATGGATTGATAAACAGGAGCGTTGCTTTCAAGAATTAAAAAGTCGACTTGTGTCAGCCCCTATACTAGCACTCCCTAGCGGAGCAGATGGGTTCGTAATCTATAGTGATGCCTCATACAATGGATTGGGTTGCGTTCTCATGCAAAATGGAAAAGTCATTACTTATGCGTCACGACAATTAAAGACTCGTGAGAAGAACTACCCGACTCACGACTTGGAATTGGCTGCGGTGATCTTTGCTCTCAAAATCTAGCGTTATTATCTCTGCGGTGCAACCTGCGAGATTTACACTGACCACAAGAGTCTAAAATATCTATTCACACAGAAGGAACTGAATATGAGGCAACGACGGTGGCTAGAATTTATGAAAGACTATGATGTAGAGATCCATCACCATCTGGGCAAAGCTAACGTGGTGATAGACGCACTAAGCCGAAAGACGACGAGAAGTTTGGCATGTACTCTCGTTTCCCGCAAGGTCAATGGGTTGCTCGCCAATGTAACCGTGGAGCCTACATTGATTGGAGAAATTAAAGCACGCCAATGGGAAGATAAACTTTTGAAGAAAAGGTACGAGGAACAAGGAAACACGCCTGATCCTGATTTCATTGTAAGCAATGGGATACTGAAATTTCGGAATCGAATTTGCATACCCGACATCCCGGAACTCAAGAAAAAGATACTGGAGGAAGCTCATGACTCGAGATTTGCAGTCCACCCTGGCAACACAAAGATGTACCATGATCTGAAGGAACACTACTGGTGGACCGGAATGAAAAGAGATATAGCAAGCCATGTTTCCAAATGTCTGCATTGTCAGCGTGTTAAAACGGAACATCAGAGACCTGCAGGGCTGCTGCAACCACTCCCTATTCCTGAATGGAAATGGGAACACATTACTATGGACTTTGTGGTCAGGCTACCACAGTCTTTTTCAAAGAATGATGCAATATGGGTTATAGTAGACCGATTGACAAAATCAGCACATTTTCTACCAATCAAAATCATGTACTCCCTGAATAAGTTTGCCACTTTATATATCAGGGAGATTATTCGTTTGCATGGTATCCCAGTATCGATTGTGTCTGATCGAGACCCTCGTTTCGTGTCTCACTTTTGGAATAAATTGCAAGAAGCTTTGGGAACTACACTAAAGTTCAGCACGACCTATTATCCACAAACCGATGGGCAATCCGAAAGAACAATCCAGACGTTGGAAGATATGTTACGTGTATGCGTGTTGGACCTTAAAGGTAACTGGGATGAGCACCTACCTTTAGTAGAATTCACCTATAACAACAGCTATCAGGCAAGCATTGGAATGGCGCCATATGAAGCTCTATATGGAAGCAGATGTCAATCACCTCTGTGCTAGACGGAGGTTGGGGACAGGAAATTGTTAGGCCCCGAAATCGTGCAAGTCACAAGTGAGAAAATCCAACTCATCCAACAGCGAATTCGCACTGCTTAGAGCCGCCAGAAAAGTTATGCAGATACTCGGAGACGAGACTTGGAATTTCAAGTAGGGGATCATGTGTTTCTCAAAATCTCACCAACAAGAGGAGTGATCCAATTCGGAAAGCGAGGAAAGCTAGACCCACGTTACATCGAGCCATTTGAGATACTGGAAAGAATTGGTCCTGTAGCCTATCGCCTTGTGCTACCTCCTGAGCTATCTAATATCCACAATGTGTTTCACGTTTCAATGCTCCGACGGTATCTCCAAGATCCAGAACATGTCATCGACTATGAGAACTTGGAAGTTCGAAAAGATCTCTCATATGAAGAACAACCAGTACAGATTCTCGATCGTTGTGACCAAATTCTCCGAAACAAGATCATACCATTAGTAAAGGTCTTATGGCGAAATCATCGCATCGAAGAAGCTACATGGGAAATGGAGAGTCAAATGTGAACCAAATACCCATACCTCTTCGAAAATTAAGGTACGTCAAGTTTGGGGACAAACTCCTATTTAGGAGAGGAGAAATGTGACACCCTGAATGTTTAATTAAATACCACTTAAATATTTATAGTTATATATAATTGTGGGTGTATGTGAGAATGTATTATTAAATAAATAATAATAAATACAGAATCTAATTTGGCACTGGGTTATATGGGATTAATTAGGAATTATTATTTGGGGTCAAATTAACAGAAATATAAAATTATAATACTAGTTGGATCAAATTAAAATTAAAAATAGTAAATAAATAAATAGGCTAAACAAATAAATATAATAAATATATATATATATATAAATGATATCAAATCCTTGAATTAATGACATATCAGATTATAATCGATTTCCTAATTTCAGTAATTAAGAACATGTAGTGCTGGACAAATATATATTAGCCACTTGGGCTCTCAAGGTGTAGGAGAGGGTGAGTCACCCAATAGGATGATTATATCATCACTAGGCCTTGTGGGTATATAAAGGTGGGGTGGGGCTGTAAAACGAATTGAACGGAAGGAAAAGTAAAAGAGAAAGAAAAGAGAAGAGAGGAAGTAAGGGAGCAGTGGGAGTTAACAAAAATAGGAAGGAAAAAGTAAGACTCAATCTTAAGGTGAATTATATTATACCTTGAGTTGCCATTATATATTTTACGTATGTTTTGAGTTACCATAACTTATTTATACAAGTTACATTTTATTAGTTATATTAATAAAAGTTATGTTTTATAAATATTTCAGTTACGTGGGTTATTTTCTGAACCCTATTTGCTTAAAATGAAACCCATGGATATGTTTATTTATATTTTAAAAAAATATTTGACTATAACCACATAAACAATTATGTTTTATAAGTACTACCACGGGAGTCCCATGCCTTGGGGGACTTAAATAGCCATTGGCCTTTGTTTAGCCACTTCGTGGTCCTCTATTTATCATGGATCCATTGACCTCTGTTCTGACTGTCAGTTCTGTGACCTCTGTTCTGTTCTATTTTGTACCGTGGTTATGATTATTCAATTACATGATTTCTGTATTTCAGTATGCTGCCACTTTAAATAAATTGTTATTTCAAATTAAATTATGTAAATACTTTAGCCTAACTAATTATCCATGGTTATTTTGTATTCCCTATACTCTTGGCATAATATTTCTCACTCTGTTGTGTGCTTATAGCTGTTACCCTTTCAGGTGACGAGATGTAGGGGAAACCCATAACCCCACAAAATGGAACCCGCACATGGATTGCTGTTAAACCACTTTATTTATTTATTTTATTTTATCTTTCTTTTTTTTAGTTTTGCTCCCTTTTTGTTCTACTCGGGGCCGGTCACTGAATAATAAAATAACTAAAGCCCTATAGATGTATTTTCTTTTTCTTAAATAGTAAAATGAAGTAAAATTTCTGTTTACTTATTTTTTCTTCCGCTTGCGCAGTTTAATTTGCTACAATAAGATAAGTTAGTAAGTTGCGATTAAAACCCTAAATCCCTGGGGTTGGGTCGTGACAGTATGTGTCAAAATAATCAAGACCTTCTTTTTGTCTAAAACCTTTAATCACAAGTCTTGCCTTATATTTGTCAATTGATCCATCCGCTTTCATTTTTCTTTTGAAAATCCACTTGTACCCAAGAGGTTTACAACCTGGTGGCAAATCCACCAATTCCCAAGTGTGATTTTGCAAGATGGATTCAACTTCACTATTGATAGCTTCTTTCCATAAAGGGGCCTCAGGACTGGACATAGCCTCTTTAAAAGTTAAAGGTTCATTTTCTAACAAATATGTTAGAAAATCTAGACCAAAAGATTTTGAGATTCTAGCACGTTTACTACGCCTAAGTTCCTCTTCCTCATTTGATCTAACTCTTGTTCTTGATCATATTCTTGATCCTGACTAGTAATAGCATCATGAGATCTTTTATTGTTCCTACTCTCTTGGCCAGTCTTATTGGAAATACATGTTCAAAGAAAGATGCATTCTGAGATTCAATAATAGTATTTACATGCATTTCGGAATGTTCTGATTTATGAATAAAAAACCGATATGCACTACTATTCTTGGCATAACCAATGAAAATGCAATCAATGGTCTTAGGACCTATCTTAGTCTTTTTAGGACTAGGAATGGCCACTTTAGCCAAACACCCCCACACTTTTAAGTATTTGTAGGATAGTACTCTTCCATGCCACAATTCATAAGGTGTTTGATTCACTTTCTTTCGGAGTACTTTATTAAGTATATAATTAGCAGAAAGTATTGCTTCCCCCCACAAGTTCTGAGATAATCCAGAACTGATTAACATGGCATTCATCATTTCTTTTAAAAGTCCTAGTTTTCCTTTAAGCAATTCCATTTTGTTGAGGTGAGTAAGGAGCAGTGGTTTGATGAATTATTCCATGTTCTTTACAAAACTCACCAAAAGGTGATTCATATTCACCACCTCTATTACTTCTAAGTTTCTAGATTTTCTTACCAAGTTGATTTTCAACTTCATTCTTATATTGAATGAAAGTTTCCAAAGCTTCATCCTTGGTTCGAATTAAATAAACATAACTATATCTAGTATAGTCATCTATAAAAGTAATAAAATATTTTTTCTCACCTCTAGTTTGAATTGATTTAAAATCACAAATGTCACTATGAATTAATTCAAGTGGTTCTGAACTTCTTTCAATTGAATGAAAATGAGTTTTAGATAATTTTGCCTCAACACAAATTTCACATTTATAATTTGAATCAATGTCAAATTTAGGTAAACATTCCATATTAATTTATCTACGTAAAGATCCATAATTAACATGTCCTAGTCTACCATGCCATAAATTTGAAGACTCAAGCAAGTAAGAAGAAGATGTATTTTTATTAATAACTGAGGGTACAACGGTCATTACATTTATCTTGAAAAGGCCATCAGACATGTAACATTTTCCTACATACATCCCATTCTTAGTAAGTACAAATTTATCACTCTCAAATACTAGCCTAAACCCATTCTTACTCAACAAAGATCTGAAAACAAGATTCTTGCGAATGTCCGGTACATGCAGCACATTGTTGAGAGTGAGTTCCTTTCCAGATGTTATCTTGAGAACAATCTTCCCTTGCCCTTTAACTTTGGAAGGTGAGGAGTTGCCCGTAAAAAGTTGTTCACCATTGTCCACTTTAGAATAAGATGTGAACATTTTTTTGTCGGCACAGATATGGCAAGTAGCACCAGTGTCCACCCACCATTCTTTAGGATTTCTGACAAGATTTGCCTCGGAAACAACTGCAGAAAGATTGATGTCATCTACACCATTGGAAATATTGTCCACTTCGGTCATATGGGCTTGAGCAAGCTTCTTGCTTGTTCTTCTTTTGTTTTTGCCTTTGCTACGGCAATCTTTAGCCCGATGTCCCTCTTTGTCATAGATATAACATTTGCCATTAAACTTGTACTTTTTGTTCCCCGCCCCCTCCCCTTTAGAGCCTTGTGATCTGTTTACAGAATTTTTCATTTGTTTCATTTTCTCTTTCTTCTTTTAAGAAAATTATTTTCTATGGATCTACAAAATAATATTCTGGTTGGAAAAACAAATAGTGATTATATGCTATTTGACAGATAGTAGTAATATACTGTCTATTTTCTTTGACAACTAGTAGTAATATACTGGTGTCATTAACAATTCAAAAAATATTTTTGTGGAATTTTTTCAGAAATTAATTTTGATTTTTAGAAATTATTTTCTGAGTTTTCATTAATTAAAATTTTGTTTCAGTATTTGAATTATTGAATTGTTACAGAAATTTAATTTTCTGTATGGAATTAATTTGGTTAAATAAAATTTTATTTTATTTCCAAATTAATTGAAAAATAAAAGTTACATTCTTGTTTCTTTTATTTTTACAGAATTTAATTCTGTGAATTTGGATTAATTTTCTGTGTAGTATAAATTCTAATTTAAAGAGAAAAGGAAACAAACGAAAAATTCTGTAAACAGAATAATTCGAATCTGTCTTAAGATTGTTGAAACAATCTTCTGTGTAAATAAAATAAATTGAAACTAAATCAAACAAAATAAAATAAAACTTACAGAATTTATTTTGTCGAACCAAATGGAAAAATAAAAGACTAAGTCGAGTGTGTGACACTCTATCCTTAAGACAGATTCGCCCCGCTTCGGTGCTTACGGACTAATGGCGTCTATCTCCCAGGATACAATAATCTTCACAAACTTGTAGTAGCACTCCACACAAATTTGTACGGCGAACTAGAACCTTGTATTCTTATACTCTCTTTATATTATCTCTAAAACTAGAATGAAGATTAAAATGGAAAGGAGAAAATTCTGGAGAGCAATATGAAAATTGCAGACTGATTTTCGGATGCTTAGACTGCTACAATCATGGCTGTATTTATAGACAATAAATCTGACCCGAATAGGTGCTATGAGGAAGTGAACAAGTTTTGAATTTGTTCGGAAGTAACAGATCTGTAACTGCTGGGCAGTTAAAACCGAATCTGCTGGGTAGTTTTTCAGTTTGAATCTGAGAGAAATTTCGGACAGAGGAGACTTAAATGTTGGACAAAAATTGGAATTCAAATTTGAATTAAATTCCCGCAATATTTCTTTTTTGGAAAAAAAATTCAAATGAATTTTGTCCAAAAAATTAATACAAGAACCGACCCGACCCCAGCACGGCCGGATGGACAGCGGCGGCGCGCGTGTGTGGTGGTTTGGGCTAAGGTTCACTTTGTCCATAACTTCTCCCTTCTACAAACTTGGGGTGCCTCTTGGAGCCCAACCTAAGTGTTGTAGGCTAGAGCTTATATACTTAACAAAACTCTCTTAAAGTTTCAATGTGGGACAAGCCTCACAAAGAAACCCACATCAAAAAACTTTAAATGTCCATTCCACGAACCCAAAAATGACGTCATGTTCCCATTCACTCATAAATGGTTTTGACGAGCCGTCTTCACCGTGTGACTTGCCACGCGACAAAAAACACGTCACCTCTTCAGACCCGCCCCAAAAGACGTTCGGGGCCCACTCAATTTTGGGCTCAAAGTTGGCCCAAAATAAGCTTTATAAACCAAATTTTCCAACAGATTATTGTATTAGTCTATTAATCTATTAAATTATTTGATTTCAGTTTAATTTATGAATGAGAAGAAATGGAAATTGATTCAAATAGAGGGTACACATGCATCAAAACGACCTACACTAGCTTTAGGGATGAGTTCAATGCAAAGGTCTATGAGAATTCAACAATCCATGAGTGAAATTTATGGAGCCGTATCGTCTTCTTTTGTTGACTTGAATGTACAAATAGACCGAAATCACTCTCGTTTTCGTTAGTTGGAAACATGTAATTTTAATGCATTTTATGTGATTTGGATCTAGACTGCATTTTGTACTGGGAGTAATTTAATGTATTTTTGTTTGTTAGTTGATGGAGCTTAATTTATGTAATTTTAATGCATTTTGGTGCTTTTCATTCTAGTGTTTTTCATGATACACTGGCTTTGTGTGTTACTAATGGTTAAGCAAAAGGACCTGTGAAACTGTGAAGATTGAAAAATTTTGGTGTTCAAAATTTGTTGACAAATTGTGTTCAAACTGTGTTCAAATTTGTTAAAGAAATTTGTGTTCAAAATTTGTGGGTTACCAATGATATAGATTGTTGACAGGGTGGTGGAAATTTGAAGAATTTTGTTTCAAAATTTGTTGACAGATTGTGTTCAAATTGTGTTCAAATCTGTTGACAGATTGTGCTCTCAAATTGTGTTCAAATCTATTGAAGAAATTTGTCAAAATCTGTCAAAAAAATTGTGTTCAAAATCTGTCAAAATCTGTAAACAATCTATGAAGATATTGTGATCAAAATCTGTCAACAACCTGTGTTCAAACAGACAAACAGATAAACAGAATATGTGTTCAAAATCTGTGAACAATCTGTGTTCAAATAGACAAATAGATAAACAGAATCGGTGTTCAAAATTTGTCAACAATCTGTTCCAATAAGATAACTTAGAAAGTTCCAATTAGATAACTACGTAAATTATGCCAATCAACTTCAAAAAGAAAAAAACAATCCACGTGATTACATCTTCATATTTCTCAAAAAAACATTGTAATATATCATAAATGTTCATACATATCATCTATTTCTACTTTTAACTTGCATAAAAATTGTAACATCTTCATAATTAATACAACACCAATTACAACCAACATGAAGATTCCATAAATACAACATCAACTACGATTTATGTCTGTTTGCAATTTTTGCATCTGCGCGTTCTAAAATTGAAGTTGTTCGCTTTGAAATCGAAGTTCACTCAAACTTCGAAGTTGTTCGGTCACAGTTGGTATATTGGCCATTTGTACTTGTCCTTCATTTCTACATTGTGAATTCGTAGGCAAGCACCATCCAATAACAACATCAACAACAACAAATTGCTTCTCAAATTATAAATGAAATGTGATCTATAGTAAACCTCAACAATATAAATTCTATGTTTATGGCATACAATAAAAATTCTATGACAAATTATATTTTCTTTTTTCAATTTGTGATAGATTCTACAACAACAGACTTCAATTTTTTTTTTTTTTTTTCCTCTATAACAACAGATACGGAATGTGCCCTCAATAAATCATATATGAAATAGGCTATTGTTACAAGTGCCCCAAGGAAACTAGTTAACAAAGCTTAAAATGATTGTACATATTTTATAATACATACTTCTATAATATAAAATAATTTTTAAAAAAATGTACAACCATTTCAAGCTGCTTAAGAAGTGCTCTTAGGGTACCAGTTAACAAAATCTTAAGAAATATGCTTTCATACCACAGGAATTCAGATAGAAATGAAAAGGGATTTATTTGAGAAAAGAAAAAGAAAAAAAAAAGAAATAAAATGTAATGCAATACTTTGAACAGCCTCACCCATCATACCTTATCATCATTTAGTCCAGCATCCTCAAATGCAGAGAAAGCATCTGCAGGCAATACCTCTGCCACTGCAAAATTTGAATATTAGCTATAAAAATATAATATAAACAAAATAAATCTTCAACTCACCATATATCTTGGTCAAAGAGAGGTCACATGGTAAAACAATTTCTATCTCAGTGAGCAAGCACAAACCAGGTTTTAGTAAACATTTCTTAACAAACAACAAATATAAACAGAATTGAAAGAGTGACTGTGCAAAGTGAAAATAATTAAGAGAGAAGAGAGCGTAAATAATAACTAAGTAAACAAAATATCTGGCCAAGAAAAAAAGCAACCCAAGAAAAAAAACAAAGTTAGATATAAGACAATTCAGAAACAAATACCTTGTAACTATTGTATCCAGCAGCGTATCCACCTGATAACAAAGAACATCCACACCACAGAGGAGCAATAAGTCACCAAAAAAAAAAAAATTGAACAATTTTCTCACAAATTTTAAACTCTACAACAACAACACATTTCAATTTTCTTTTCTTTTTTTCCCTTACAAAAAACCATAAAAAAAAAAAATCCCAAATTCTACAACAACAACAACAGATTTAACTTTTCTTTTTTTGCCCTCTTAAAAAAATCCCAAAAAAAAACCTAATTCTACAACAACAACAGATTTCAATTTGTGGTTATATACCTGTAGGTTGGAGTCACTAGTTCAGGTCGGAGATAGAATCGGACTGGTCGGAGAGAGAGAGTCGAGAGAGCACAGATCTGTCGACAAAAGACAAAGCGTCGACAGAAGAGAGTCCGGCGAGACTGAGCGGTGAGAAGCAAGTCAGGCGAGAGACTC
This sequence comes from Camellia granthamiana, assembly GCA_036172215.1. NCBI lineage: Eukaryota > Viridiplantae > Streptophyta > Magnoliopsida > Ericales > Theaceae > Camellia > Camellia granthamiana. Next base: position 12,611 of record JAXFYN010001349.1, on the reverse strand, counting down.
GATCGTCAGAGAGAGAGACTCGACTCGATCGTCGGATAGAGGGAGGCTCGGTCGGTGACAGCCTCGGTCAGGTCGAAGAGAGAGAGAAGAGAAGGAATGAGCAAATAGAGAAAGAGTGAGAGTGAAAAGTCAGAAAATTATACTCACAAAATGATTTTGAAATTTGAAACGAATGAGAAAGAGAAAATGGTGAGTTAGCCATAGGGGCCAAGAGTGGTTTCCACGTCGACTCCATGTCATTAAAGCTACTTTAGAGCAAGAAGTTTAGTGGTCCGAAACATTATTGTTTGCACTACTCTATACGTGTCAATTGCCCAGTTCCTATTTGTCCCTATACGCTTGCTTATTCACCTAAGCTATGTGCTTGCTTATTCACCATCCTATACATTAGGATGGTGATAAGCCATCGTTGTTTTTTTTTTTTTTTAAATAATAATAAATGATAAGCCATCTTTTCCTTTCTTTTGTTTTTTTTTTTTTTAAAAAAAATTAAAAAATTAAACAATTATGGTGCCACACTTAGGTTCAGGTTGGGGTTGGACTAAGGGGAGATTCATTTGAGAATTAGAGGATTCCGAAGGTAAAAGATTTATTACATGAGATTCAATAGTATCTTCCATTCAAACTGGACTACAAAAAATTAATTAGATTAAAACAAATTAAGATCAAAGAACAGATTACTAAATAATAGAGTAAGTACCTAACAAATTCAATTTCACCTACTACATCACCCTCTAAATAAAATTCAATAATAAAAAACTCCAAAAAAATAAAATAAAATAAAATAATCTAAACAGATTCAATTACTAAATAACAGAGTAAGTAACTAACAAATTCAATTTCACCTACTACATCACCCTCTAAATAAAATTCAATAATAGAAAACTCCAAAAAAAAAATAAATAAATAAATAAAATCTAAACAGATTCAATTCAGATTCAATTTCCACTTCTAAAATTCAATTGAAATTCAATAATAGAATCTAAACAGATTCAACTATATGAAGAAATAAAATAGCTAGTTTAAAAAATAAATAAAATAATAAACTCAAGATATATTGCTACAAATCTGATTGCATAGCCAAAAAAAATTCAGATTCAGTTTTAGACACCACATCACCCTCTAAATAAAATTCAATAATAGAAAACTCTCAAAAAAATTGAAAATACTAAACAGATTCAATTTCTGATTCAATTAAACAGAATCTAAATAGATTCAATTCAGATTCAATTTCTATTTCTAAAATTCAATAACAGAATCTAAACAGATTCAATAATAGATTCAACTATATAAAGAAATAAAATAGCTAGTTTAAAAAATAAATAAACTCAAGATCTGTTGCTACAAATCTAATTGCATAACAAAACAAAACAAAAAAATCAGAGACCGTGGAGAAAGAGACAGACAGATCTGTTTGCCTAAAAAACAACATCAAAGATCGGGAAGAGAGAGAGACAGAGACAAAGAGACGCTTACTTGAGAGTTGTCGAAGAGAGTGAGAGAGTCAATATTGCGAAGGTCGATCAGTCGCTTCGCTGGTCACCACAGAAAGAGAAAGAGATATGAAAGAACGAGAGAGAGTGAGATGAGAAGAGAGGCTGCGCACAAAGAGAGACAGACTTGATTGCCTAAAAAAAAAAAAAAATCAGAGATCAGGGAGAGGGAGAGACAAAGACAGAGAGACGCTTACCTGAGAGTTGCCAGAGAAAGAGTGGATCTTGTGAAGGTCAATCGGCCACTCACTTCACTGGTTCTGGTCGCCACAGAGAGAGAGATAGAAGAATGAGAGAGATAGGAAATTGAAGAACAAGAGAGAAGAAGAGAGCTGCGCAGATTAGGATTAGGGTTTGGTTTGTTTGGTCAAAACAAAAATATCTAGGATAGATCATAGATGAACGGTCCAGGTTTTTTAAATAAAAAAATTTATATATTATAAGTGCGGCGGATTGTAGCGGGTGCGGTTCAAACCCGCAACTCGAAAACTTGTTATATTCCAAACCGCACCATATCCTATTGTATTTGTGAAACCGCCCATATGTGTGCAAGTCGGGTCGGGTAGGGCGGGTTGTGCGGGTCGGATAACCCTATGCCCAACCCTAGTATTGAGTAGTACAAGTGAAAATAATAAAAATATTAGAAATTTAAATGAATTATCTAATATTTTAAATAATATTCAAATATATATGAGTTTACACCTATGTAAATATTGTATAATATATTTGATAATCTTTTTAATATTCCTAGCATATTATGTTTTAAAATTTTATTTTAATAACAAGTGAAAAGAATGATTAGTAGAAGATGATTTTTTTACTGTTACAGATATTATTCAGAACTAGTTGGAAGTAATGATCAAAGGTTGTTGACGGTCGAAGATGGTGGCCAACCGCCTAAGTTGATGGCCAAAAGTGATTGTTCCTAACTGAAAATGGAAGTAGTTGTCGAAAGCGGTCATCGGTTGTTGCACCTGATGACGACAGTCTAATGTAGTGGTTGAAGGAGGAGGAAGAAAGAGAAATGAATGGGGAAAAAAAAGAAATTTCTGAACAAGTTAAACTAACCTTTTTATGATTACAAAAATTTGGTAAATTTTAAAAACTATTTACAAGTTTTTGAAAACAAAAATATAAATATCAAACAAGTTTCTGTTTGCAATTTTAAAAAATTCTATAAATATAAACAAAAAATTATAAATACAAACATTATCAAACAAACTCATGTTTTTAAGTTTAATTTCAAAAGTTTAGGGATTTAAAAATTTATTTAAATTTGATTTATTTACTTTTATTTTTAAACCAATCTCAAACCACCTTTAATTGAATGGATTTCATTAATTTGTTTTTACCATGTCTTTAAGTTCAAGTATGATTTAAAAACATAATAAACATTAAAAGACAATTTAAACACTTTACTTGTTTACCTAATAAATTTTAAAATAATTTTTTTTATGATTTAAGTACGAATCGTAATTCAATTTCCAACTCTAGCTAAACCAATTTTCATTTCAGACTAATCATGTTCCATACATAGAAAAGAATAACACATGAGATGAGATACCAACCACTCAATAATGATGATAAAATGGAACCTTAAGTCATACTTGATCCTATGTGGCTAGGATCAAAACTGACATAATAGTGATTCTGAATTATTGAATAATTACTCTTAAAATAAAAATTTATATAATAAAGCAGAATGATTTTTGAATTTATTCTATACACATAGGACATTTGGACGACTTATATTTATTTAAATTATAAAACAACGGCTGAGATATATTTTCTAAAAAATATCTTACATATACATTTTCTATTTTTTTCTTCTCTCTCTTACTTTTTCATTTTCTCACCCATCCTTCCATGATTCGATGATACCACCTTCCTCTCTATTTTCTTTTTATTTTCTCTTATTTTTATTTTTTTCTCTATTTGTTAATTTTTTTATTTTCTTCTTTTTATTCACTTATTTTTATTCATATTATAGGAAAAAGTCTACGATCCTATAATTAGGAGCCAGATTTTATTGTGTGTAGTGGAGATTAAATTAATGAAATTTATAATCAACAAATTAAATGAATTTGAACAATTAATTATTATTTTAAAATATATTGAATACCTGATAGACTTCATAAATTTAAACCATATATGAATCTTTAACATATTTTAATAAAGCAAGATGGTTTTTGAATTTTCAACATATTTTTATCCTATTATGACATTTGGATGACTAAGATCTGTTCAAATTATAAAACACTGGCTGAGATATATTTCCCCAAAAAATATCCTATATACATATTTTCTATTTTTCCACTTCTCTCTCTTTTACTTTTTCTTGTTCTCACCCATCCTTCCATGATCCTACATTCCTCTCTCTTTTCTTTTTATTTTTTTTATTTTCTCCCGTTTTTATTTTTCTCTCTATTTGTTTATTTTTTTATTTTTTCCTTTTTGTTCAATATATTTTACAGATATTTCCATACAATGTGTATGCTTGTAATGCACTAGGACATTATGGACATATATACAATTTTCATATAATTATATAAGCAAAAAGTAATATTGTATGTATGCCCATGAAAATTATATGTATGCCAGGTACATCTATTTATCTAATTATATATTATATAAGTAAAAGCGAGTTTTCGTAATAAATTTTGTGAGAACTTCAAAATTTTATAATAAATTTGTAATTTTATCAAATTAAAAAATAAATTTAAATAAAATTAAAATTACAATTATATTTTAATCTTAATATTATTTATATTGTACCTTCACGCACAGTCATACGCTGAACGTATCATGATACAAGAATAATTAAACAATGTGGTGAAACTTCCTCAACCACAATCTTGTAAAACTAGTCTACGCCATGTATTTGATTTTTATTAATACAAGAATAACTAAACAATGTGGTGAAACTTCCTCCACCACAATCTTGTAAAACTAGTCTACGCTATGTATTTGATTTTTTAATAATAATAATTTTATATCAAGACTAGCATGACGTCTGGTGATTCTTTGTTGTTCCAGTAAAGTTGAAAGTCCCCACAAATAAAAGTTTCCCCACTTGATGCGACTGCCGGCCATAAAAAATGTGGCTTTAGTTTATTTGGAATATAATAAAAGTGAGAAAAGGAATTAGTCCTCTATTTGGTTTGCTTGAGTGAGAAGAACAAAATAGTGATTTTATCAAAATATACTTTCTCATAGTTGGGTGGGAAAACAATTAAAATTGAAACTATAATTATTATTTATCAATTTAGGAGAATGATAATTTTGTTGAATGTTTTTAAGAAATAATTTTATTTCCATCGAAAATTTATTCAGCAAATCAAATGTTAATTAATTAATAAATATATTAATAGATTAGGAGACCTCAGGAATGTTTTGTAGTTATGTACACACGGCTCTCCGTATGAGTCCCGTTATATAATTTATATTAGTAAGTGGCTCTTATTAAAGTTTTTAAAGCCCCGTTATATTACTTAGTGGCTCATATTAAAATTTATCTATAAAAATTAAGAGCAGACAAACACAAAATAAACAATATTCTAAACTCAAAATATTTCATTTTTAATATCTTTCTGAATTTATTATGTTATAAAGAATTAACTTAAACATCAGAGACTCTTAGGATGATTCCACACCAATGTCACTGGAAGAGATTCATCTTTTTCCTTTGTGATGTATAACAAAATCCTATAATTTTTATATTTCTTAATTTTATTATTTTGGAATTAAATTTTGATTAAGATTTTAAATAATTTAGAATTTTAGTTTCTTATTCTCTTCGGTTTTTTAATTTGTGTTGATTCAAGTTTCAGAATTACTTTTCCTACAAATATTAGGTTTAGTTTATTTAGCCTACAAGCATATATAATTGATGCATTTAATCAGTAATATTTTAAAAAATTTCCTTCTATTTTCCTTGTGAATTCAAGGGTGTTCTTGTGGATTCAAGAATTCTCATCTCCTAAAACGATATCTAGTTCTTGTTTCATCTACTAGAACGATATCTAATCCCTTTCTACACTACCACTGCGTCAATTGGTATCAGAGTAAGGTTTCGCTTGGCTCGATGTCATTTATCGAAGGAGGAAGCCCAAGCTGTATTGACGATGATTGTACAAAAAGATCTAATAGGATTTGAGTCCAGGAACTTGTCCAAGGCCAACCTATTAGTCACAATGTTAATAGGAATTGCGCTATGGGATTTGTCCAAGGCCAGCCTACTAACCACAACGTCTTGAGACGATCTTCTTATTATCAATACGATAGTGAGGACGGATCTGAAGATGTGTTATTCGAGGATTATGGTGAATATCAGTCGGTAAGGCGATAATGAAGATTCAGTGATGAGTTCAATAGGAATAATTGCATCAATCATGATTTTCAAATTATCAAATACAACCAGAAAATTCCTTATTTTAATGCTTCTTGTCATGCTGAGGATTTTATTTATTTGTTTCGTAAAGTTGACAAATTCCTTGAGTGTATGGAAATCTCTGAAGAAAAGCAACTCAAATATGTCGCACATAAGTTATAATGTTATGTTTCTACATGGTGGAAACAATTGCAGTATGATCGAAGGCAACAATACAAACAACCCATTAGGACGTGGCATAAGATGAAGAACTTGTAGGCAAATTTTGTATCAACAATATCAAAGAAAGCTAGAATCAAAACAATTGTTCCAAGGTAATTTTGATTCATAATATTTTTCGCAATTCAATAATTATTATGCAATTGTGGATATAAATTATTTGAGGAACGTGACTATGGTTCTGTCAAATTTGGGTCAATCAAGTCTTGTAGGTCAACAAATTTGTCACACTCCATTATACATTAAAGAAGAAGAGATTTTGAGTATCTCAATATTTGAAAATTTTGAAGACCCCAATAGACATTCAATTGAAGTAAAAAATCAAGTTGATTTTATCAGCTATGAGAATGTTGAAATTAATGAAAGAGAAAACTACTTTGATCAAGAAACTTGAAGAAGATGATGAAGAAGTAAAGCAAAAGAAAAACGTTAAAGTTGGCCAAGAGCTTTTAATGACGGAATTATCATCTCTTGATAATTATGATGGTTATAAGATCGCCAAAGAAGGAGATCAAGTTGAACTCAATGAAAAAGAAGAAATAAAAGATGAGGTAATAAAGTTGACATGTGAATCATAGAAGTTGACTGAGGATGCAATTGATGTTCTAAGAATGATAATTGAATGTCCAATTAAATTTAAGACAGAGCAAAGTCTAGAGAGTATCCAACATCGTAAAATACTCTTCATTGTAGAGCAATTTAATTTGATTTTCAATGCTTGTCTAATTAATTTTATCAACCAGCTGAAGCATAGAAAGAAGAACTTTCAGAAAGAAAACTTTTCTACATATAACTTTTGGAAGATGATCAAACAATTGAAGTATTCAAAATATCTCTTTATTTGGCATGGAAGATGGCATATCTTTAGCTGGAACTCGAGGACGAGTTCTTTTAAAGAAGAGGAGTATGATGTAGAACAAAATTTTATAATTATTATATTTCTTAATTTTATTATTTTGGTATTAGATTTTGATTATAATTTTAAATAGTTTAGAATTTTAGTTTTCTATTCTCTTAAGTTTTCTAATTTGTATTGATTTAAGTTTCTTATTTTATTTTAGAATTACTTTTCCTATAAATATTAAATTTAGTTTATTATAAATAAGCCTACAAGTATATGTGATAGATGCATTCAATCAATAATATTTTATAGATTTTTCCTTCTATTTTCCTTGTAAATTCAAGGGTGTTCTTATGAATTTAAGAATTCTCATTTACTAGAATGATATTTAGTATCTGTTTTACCTACTAAAATGATATCTAATTCCAACTACACTATCATTACGTCACCTTACAAATTCATCAGATCAGTAGAGGGCCATACAAATTTGATCTTCAATACTGATAATCTTTATTATAAAATAAAAAATCAAGTATCAAGTTAAGTTAAGGAATCAAACCCAAAAATAATAAAATAATAGAAAATATCTTCCCAAATCGATGCCCAAATAGAATAATCTCCAATTGAAAGGAAAGTCTAAACCAACGAGAAAAGCATGAACAAAACAATTCCAACTTAACCAGAGTCAAGCATAGGCTCCTTTGGAAAATTAGGCAGGGTTCATGCATCAGCTGTGAGCCTACGCAGCCTGACATGGCACGCCCACCCCAAGCAATGATATACCATTCTATTTTTTTTTTTCCAAATTTTTTAATGACGTGGTAAATAATTTTAAAAAGAGAATGAAGAGTTTGAAAAAAATTAATTGGTTAATATTATGAGAACTGATTGAGAGCCCGAATCCGGGTGTCCCTAATGCCCCGAAACCACGAAACGACGTCGTTTCGTGGTTTTAATTTTTAATTTTTTTTTTTTTCAGCAGAAGCAGGAAGACGAAGACGAAGACGGAGGAGGAGGAGGAGAAGGAGGAGGAGGAGGAGGGGGGGGAGGGGGGAGGGGGAGGGAGAGGAGGGGAAGGAGGAGGAGGAGGAGGAGGGGGAGGGAGAGAAGGAGGACTGGAGGGGGCCTAAAAAATGGGCTGGAGGCGAGGCAGGGGGCCGATCGTCGAAAATGGCAGAGGTGACGAGCAGAGGAGACGCCGACGAGGAGACGACAGAGGCGACAAGCAGAGGAGACGACGATCGGCGATGACGGCGACCTCTTTCTCTCCCTCTCCCTCTCTCTCTCTCTCTCTCTCTCTCTCTCGGGGCATTCGGGGCGGGGCTCATTCTGGCACCAAATCATTTTCCTAATATTATTTATCATATCATTAAAATGAGTGTGAGTGAAAAAATTGGAAGAATGGCGCGTTTTTTCACCCACCACACCCTCGAAGCTAGTTAGGCTACGTTTGAAAATGGTCAAAAAAAAATCGTACAAAAAAGTTATACATACTTTTATATTCTCTATATTTTTTTACATATTTTGTATTATAAACGAATTACATTAATAGTTTCTATAATTTAAAATTTGTATCATTTTGATTCTTAACTTTTCAATTGTGATACATTTAAACCTAAATTTTTAAATTTTGTTCTAAATAAAAATAATCAAAGATGTTTCCTTTACAAACGACCCATTTTAAGGGTAAAGTCATCGTATAACTTATTTTGTGTTAGTTAACTTGTATGTTATTTGAAATATAATGGCTTTTCTTTAATGAATAATGTTAGAACTTTCTTGGTTATAAAGCTCTATTTTATTTGGTTTTCATAATCTATTTTCAAAAAAAATTTGTAAAAAATTAAAAATTAAATTGGTGAAATTTTTTTTAAAAAAACACCATTTTTATATAATTTTATTTTTTTGGGAGTGTATAAATAATTTTTTTATATTTATTTTCATTAAATTAGTTTCTATTTTTTCAAAAGTCAAACCGGCAACAATTTTGATGTCATTATTAAACTAATCTATTAAATCAAAATATTCAAAACTAAAAACATTTCATATATTAAACATATCAATTACACATTAAAATAACCATCCATTACATGATGATCATCCAAAAATATTTGTCAACAACAAATACAATCATCTATTACAAAATAACCATCCAAAAAATAACAAAAACAACTACTCATTACATGATTATCATCCAAATACATATTAAAAATTAATTTAGTAAAAAAATAAAAAAAATAAAAATGTAAAAAATTTATCATTTTTATATAATTTTATCTTTAGTTGATAGAAATAATTTTTAAAAATTCAAAATAATTTTTTGACATTTATTTTTGTCAAACTAGTTTCTATTTTATCAAATTGACAATTTTTTCCCTTGAAAAGAAGCAATGGTGTGTTCAATTGTCTTTATTTGAAATAAAATTTAAAATTCAGAATCAAATGTATTACAATTAAAATATCAAAAATTAAAGTGACATAAATTCTAAACTATAAGAAAAGTTAAGCCTTGTTTGAGAAGTAACAGCTTTAGCCTAAAAGCTAAAAAATTATTAAAAAAATTAAAAAATCTATAATCTATACCAAAAAATCAAAAAATTTCTTCTCTCTACTTTTTGTATATCTTTTCGTAAAAAATTAAAAGGTCATTCCAAACATATAAATTTTTTTTACCTCATATTTTAATAAAAAAATTAAAAAATTACTAAAATAGTCTGTTCTCAAAGAAGATCTTAATATAATTCGCATTTGTATTATTGATATAAAATTTGGACTCCCTCAATTTGAACAAATCGAGTGCATATGTAAACTTTATGGAATTTGAACAGTTAATATATATTATTTCACCTTCCTTTACAAATAATTAAATAAGGAAAATGTTAGGTTTCATGAAGAATTTTCATGAAAATCATCTACACCGTTGGATCATGAGACATATACATAATCAAACGGTACAAATAGTTTTCATGATAGTTTCCATAAAAATTTTCATGAAGCCTAGCATGACCCATTAAATAATAGTTATCCTAAAAATATGCAAACATTATGCTGTTTGCCCCTTTGAGGTTCAGATATTTCACATAATGACTTCCCCATCTTTAAATAAAAAATAAAAAATAAAAAAAATCAGATAATACACTTAATTTTATTGTCGCTATTCAACTTATAAAATTTCATTTGTTTCGAAGAAATTGAGGATTGAACCGATAACTTATTGTCGTTACGAAAGATAGGGGAAGGGATAGAGGGGCGGTGGTTAAGAAAGTGAGCATTGACGATGGTGTCGATAAAGGTATGAGGTGATGAGAGAGCGGAAACGAGGCACTTAGGTAACAAGCAAACACGGTTATGGTGATGCTTTTTTTGAACTGCTGTTATAGGGATGCTGGGGTGATGGTGGCGGTAGACTAGGGATAATTGCAGCAAGTATAATTATTTAAAACATTTATATCAACACATTAATTACAAAATAAAAAATTTATAAAAAAAATTTGCATTATTTTGTTCATTTTAAATTATAAAATTTGAATTTTTATGATTTATTTAAAAAATTTAATGAAAAAAAATAAAAAAGGTTTGTTCCATTTGTGAAATAAAAAGGATCAAAATCTTGCGGTTGTCAAATTTGCATAGAAGGATGTAATTTCAATCAGATAAATATTTCCAAGATAAAATTACACTACAATGCATGTTTTCATATATATATATATATTAATAATAAACTTTAACGATTTTAATAATTAAAATTATATATTTTTTCATAAATTTGTAATATTTTTTCAATTTTTCTTATTTAAAATGACACAATTGGCAACCCAAATTACAAGCATTCACATTCTCATTTCTCACAAAAGGAATTACCCAAGTTACATAACCCCAAATTACATAACAACATCTCACTCCAAAATAAATTACAAAACATAAATTCCACCAAAAAAAAAAAAAAAAAAAAAACATAAATCCCACCAATTACAAAACCACCTAACAGTAATGTGAAGTTTGAAACTTTGAATTTCAAATTGAAACCAAAATAAAATGAGGATTAAATTTAGGAAGAAATCACATATTTTTAAAGATCATACCTAATTCAAACTAAGATGGTTAACAGGGATCGAATTGATTACCCGAAGCAGTGTAGTTAGAAAAGAGGTCAATTAGGGGTTAGACAACCTCAAATCGGACGACTACGCTGACTTGGCCGAATCCAAATCCACGGTTCCTGGATTCTGACTCAGTTTACAGATCCCAACAATCGCCGCGGACGCGTTGTAGCCGGAGCTTATGTCTTCTTGATGCAATCTCTTCAGCGATTCTACGATCCCGGCCGTTCTCGAACCGGCCGGTTCAAGCTGAACACCAGCGGATGGGTTCGCTTCATCTCTTAGGCGTTTCAAAGGCCTCAATGAGTGACCAAAACCGGCCTCGCTATCTCTCGCTGACAAAACCGCCGCCGAACTGGTATTCCGGTGACAAGATGAACAGCCGTGATCATCCTGTGAGACGAAAACAACAAATCCACACCGTCCAGCATCAAATGTACGGTTTTTTTTCTTCAATATTATCAGTTATATTAATGTCTGTAATTCCGCAATTAAAGGCTTAACTGCAGAATCACTATAACAAATGCGATCTTTATGAAACTGATGACTGGATGTAGAAAACAAAGCAATAAAAAAGTTCAACGAGTGTAGCAATAATTTCAAAGAGGAAACTAATATTAACAGTATTGTGAAGATTATAAAATCGGATCTGTTTGTGCAAAGAGAAACAACGAAATCAAAGTAGAGGAGACAAGAAAGGAACTGAAAAATCATACATTGGAGAGTAGATCTGCGGCATTAACGCGCAATCGCTTCAATGAAACTGCTCCATCGCTGTTACAGAACCTGCTCGAGGACTCCTCGCTGCTCGACGAACTCGAAGACGGAGGAGGTGGGGTCGATGACCAAGGCACCACCTGATTATCTCCGTCTACATCATCTCCACTAACCCCCTCATCATCTTCGCCTGCGTCTCCATCATCATCGTCGTCGTCATACTCGTCACCTGTATCAAGATCAGCATCGTTACCTCCTTCGCTTTCTTCCTCCGGGGCTCTACTCTCCTTCACTCCCTCACAGCCGCCGACGCAAGCCTCGCAGACCGACACCGTCGGGCTGAGCTTGGCACCGGAAGCATTCCACGGCGTCGGCGACTGGCACACGTGGCAGAGAAGACTCCTCGAATGCCTCGCCACGAGGAAGTTAGCGGAGTGAACCTTGGCGTCGCAGTCCCAGCACAGGTTCGCCTGATCCGAATCACAGTACATCCTCGCCGTCAACTTGCACAGCTCACACCTCTTCATCTTCAAAACCACCACACAAACACACTCTTCTCTCTGTTATGCTACTCCACCAAAGGAAACGAAGAAGAATAAACAACAACAACAAACAAGAAAAGAGAGAGAGAGAGATAGAGAGAGAGAGAGTTGAGAGAAAAGAATGAACTTGCAGTCGCGTATGAAACACCCGTCCGTCTTCGCCAAATTACGAGACTACGTTTTGTTCTCAGACACAGTGAGGGGCAAAACTGTCATTCAACAAGGTGATAAGAATTGTCCAAGCCTAGGGTTTTGCGGCAACAGCAAAAATCCGAGCCTGGCCAATGGTGAGAGGGAGTGCCACGTGTA
>JAXFYN010001348.1:0-33109 GCA_036172215.1 Camellia granthamiana | reverse complement strand
CACCTATACGGATTCTCCTGCACAGTGGCAGATGTGTAAATACGACATTTTCTTACCATTTCTCACGCATTAGGGTTCGAACACTCGAACCCCTATACGGATTCTCCTGCACAGTGGTAGATATGTTAATACGGTGTTTACTTACCATTTCTCACGCATTAGGGTTCGAAGACTCGAACACCTATACGGATTCTCCAGCAGAGTGGCAGATTTGTAAATACAACGTTTCCTTACCATTTCTCACGCATTAGGGTTCGAACACTCGAACACCTATACGGATTCTACTGCAGAGTGGCAGATATGTAAATACGGCGTTTACTTACCATTTCTCATGCATTAGGGTTCGAACACTCGAACACCTATACGGTTCTCCTGCACAGTGGCAGATATGTAAATACAACGTTTCCTTACCATTTCTCACGCATTAGGGTTCGAAAACTCGAACACCTATACGGATTCTCCTGCACAGTGGCAGATATGTAAATTCGGCGTTACTTACCATTTCTCACTCATTAGGGTTCGAGCACTCGGTCACCTATACGGATTCTCCTGCACAGTGGCAGATACGTAAATACGACATTTACTTACCATTTCTCACGAATTTGGGTTCGAACACTCAAACACCTATACGGATTCTCCAGCCCAGTGGCAGATATGTAAATACAACGTTTCCTCACGATTTCACACGCATTAGGGTTCGAACACTCGAACACCTATACGGATTCTCCTGCAGAGTGGCAGATATGTAAATCCGGCGTTTACTTACCATTTCTCATGCATTAGGGTTCGAACACTCGAACACCTATACGGATTCTCCTGCATAGTGGCAGATATGTAAATACAACATTTCCTTACCATTTCTCACGCATTAGGGTTCGAACACTCGAACACCTATACGGATTTTCCTGCACTGTGGCAGATATGTAAATTCGGTGTTACTTACACTACAACAAAAAGTATAATTAATAACATTTGTTTATAGCATTTTTTAATAAATGTTATAAAATAAAAGATATACATAGCATTTTTTAATAAAGTGCTGTAGAAGATTTTTAAATAATAACATTTAATCTTTTATAGCAATTTTTTATATTTTAATAGCAATTGAAAACCATTGTTAAAGGTTAGCTAATGCGGAGCTTCCTTCTACAGCCTATAGCAAACAAAGAATGCTATTGAAACCTGAAGAAGAAAAAAAAAAAAAAAGAGGCGCTCAAAATTTTGCCGCGATTTTTTCCATTCAGTTTCCATCTCTTGCACGTCCCTTCTCTTGCGTTGTATTTCTTCCAAGTAAATCACAAATCGAGCATACAAAAAAAACCCTAGGAAACACTTGGAATTTGTTTCAAGTTTTTCCGTTTGATTTGGCAAGTTCGTGTCTCCGATTGGACGAGTTGGTCGATTAAGTGGATCAAAGCTGTAGGGAGTTGATTTTGCTTGGGAACAGATTGTAAGTATTATTTCTCTAATTTTTTTATATTGATTGATATATAATTTTTGGGCTGGATTGATTTTGCTTGTGCGTGTATATATATATATATATGTGGATTGGGTTTTGATTTTGCTGATTTTATGGATTGCGTTTTGATTTGGTTGATTTTGTTGATCGCAACGATGCTTGTGGAGACCCCAAAGTGTAGTCACGCAGTCCCCTAAACCATTCACCACCATTGTTAAATATCTCTCTCTCTCTCTCTCTCTATTCTAAAACAGAGATGATATACAAATCTATATGACCCAATAACCAAAACAAACTACACACAACCGAACAACTCTACATTAAGAGTCCATATTTGTAAAATGCAGACTCTGTTTATTATAAAAAACTTGGTAGATATGAATCAATCATGTTGTGCCGAACACCTGACATAGTTATATCTTATATGTGTTCCTTAGTGTGCTAGAGTCTTTGCAAACAACCTATCCCTCTTGGTTTCAATTTAATATTTGTGATTCTTCCCTTGTGCATTTTGTTTTTGGGTATGCATCACAAACGTCCATGTTGGAAAAGAAATGTACTGATCGTAAAATTGGAATTGCTAGTCTTAATACATACTGCAATATTGTCAATCTTGTTCTAGTTAAAGCCATAGAGAATGTTCCTTGGTTGGCTAGCCAAAATTGTGGTGTGGGCAAGCCTACAGACTTGGAAATTTTGAAAAACTAAATATTAATTGCCAGGGACTGCCTCCTATAAATACACCGAAGCCCCATCAGGTTTTTTTGATGAGAGAAGACACCTAGAGAGTTTATACACCTCTTATACACACACATATTTTATCCAACCCTAGAGAGGGAGAGCAGCCTTCAACACTTAAAGTCTTTGATCTCTTTGCTAGTGGAAAGCATTGTTCTCAACCTTCTTGAGTAGTTAATACATTATTGCCATCACATACACCTATGGCTGGTCGCGGGCCAGTTTTGGATGGATCGGGTCGCAGGTCTGACCTGACTCACACTGCTGCGGGTTAACAAAATTGGACCTGCAGCCGCCCAAAATGTGGTTTGCGGTTTGTGTAAGTGGGTCAATCGGTTCCACGGGTGGGTGCAAATTGGATGTGCGAGTTGAAGCTTCTACTTTTCTTAAAAAAAAATTGTCGGCATTTAGTTTTTTGGCCACTTTTTTTGGGACTATTTTCATGTAAAACTAATAGCCATGAGATTAAAAAATCTTATACATGTAAAATTAATATCTCAAATCACGCCCATTCACCCCACTGATGCCACACACTGTAGTTAAAAATAATTAAGATAATATATAAACTTATGGAAATTATTATATATATATATTTTTTCCAAATGTCATGGTAGTCAATGTAAGTTGCCCTTGTTTCTATTTGTAAACATCATGGAGGCAATTGCAATGTAATGTCACTTGCTATAGTTAATATGTTCCTGCTGGAATTTTAATAAAAAACATAGAAAAAAATTTCAGTTATCAAATCTCACCTTTCTGTATACAAGTTTGATTATTAACCTCTGTTTTTTAGTGCTTTCTATAATTTTCCAAATTATTTATCACTTGTCAAGACACCAAACATAAGTCTATGAAATATAATCTAATATATCTTGATATATACAACTTTCTTGACATTGTTTACAAATATGAAAGAAATTTTGTTAAGAAAGTCTAACAATAAATACAATAGAATATTAAATTCCTCTCTTATCGGAGTTGAACCTGCAACCCTTATTCCACTAAGTGGTGTGCTACATAGCTACCAGCCTAAAGGCCTTAATATACCATTGACAATAATTTCCAAGAGGTGTATAAACTCTCTAGTTTGATGTAAGCTTCATTTTAAAATTTACATACATGGATCTTCACAACTCTGTTGGAGAACCTTATTGAATATAGCACATCCGTGGTTGTTTAATTATTATATACAGATGTCAACCTGAATGAAATTTCTGAACATGAAAACCTTTAAGCCATATGAAATTCACCGGCCTTGTTAGCAACTTGTTTCTTGGTTGCGTTAATCTTGATACTAGGGGCTCCAGTCATTTGGTTACCTGGCTTCTCAAAAAACAATAAGAAAGTAAGGTAAAGTGGCTTTTGTAAAATGTTACTACCACGGTACCAGTACGAGTGCTTAATGTGGTACCATGAGGAGGGAATCATCAAATTGCATTTCCATTTCTTAAAATTTTAGATTCTTAAGAGGATACAAATGAAGGTTTAATAGATTATAGTTTCTATAATGAATAATTTTTTTCCTAATAAGCTACTTTCCCTAATGATTGGGACACAAGACTTAGTTTGGTTTGGTAACTTTCCATATTGAATTAACTTTCCATCAATTTGGGTAACAATTGATAAATTAGTTGGGTTTGGTTTTGAATTGCTCACATTTATTTCATATGTATGTTATAAAGTGAATAAGGTTAATATAATTCTCCTAGTTTAACCTTAATTGGGAGGTGACTTTGAAAGTATCCTGGACTTTGCCCAAAATGGTATATGGTTACATGACCTTGTCAGTTGAGTTTGAACCAAACTAATGTTCTCAACAAGGTAATTGCTCGAACTACTTTTACTTGCTTGGCTAACGTGTGAATGTATCCAAACTTGTTAAAGCTAGATATGCTGTTACTTGATTGAAAAAATGATGGAAAAAAGAAAAAGCAAAAAAGAACAATTTGGAGCCCCAAGTCATCACTTTGTCTCATTATCTTTTGAATTTCATACACTCTAGGTAAGCTTGACCTTGCTTTTTTTTCTTATTCTTACATAATCCTAGAATGTCTTGACATACTTTTGAGGTGTCAAAATCTCCTTAATTCTCAATTTGTCTTGCTTGTACAATTAAAACAAGTTTTTGTTTGTTTGTTTGTTTATTTATTTCTTTTTTGCCAATGACATGCTTATTACACCTCTTATGGAATCTTATACCAGATATAGTCCTGTATTTTGCATATTTTTCAAGTGTCTGGATCCTGTAGAATTTATTTCTCTAGTGTTCCTCCAGTTATTCAAAATGGCATTGTTTTGAGTTGAAAAAAAAAAAAGAAGTGAAAAAGAGAAACAAATAAAAAACACCCAAAAAAAGGTCAAATTGTAGAACATTTTCTCATTTTGTAAGCAGATAATGGAAGCTTCAGTGGTATGATACATAAATATGTTGGGATGGTTTGATTCTTATTCTGTTATGTTCTAGCTTTGTGGGTGAGCAGCTGCTGCTTTGTGTCATTGATCCTGGTTCTGGCCCTGGTGAGCAGTAGCAGCAGTATTGGGTTTGGTTGGAAAGGTCCTGAGAAAGGTATTATTGTTGTATAGTTAGTTGCCTACTGCTGTGTGTACAGAGGTGTCATATTACCAAACTTAAATCTCCCATTAAAATCACCACAAGAATAGCCTCTGCTGCTGCCATAGTTTCCACGTCCTCAGTTCCCCTCATTCCTGAATCCATATCCTCTTTCTGCTGAAAACCACACCCTGTTCAGCAGAGAAAGAACAACTACAGTTACAGAGAAGAAAGTTGGACTAGGAGGGTAGAAGATTTGTAAAGACCTACATCTACAATCTGCCATAATCTGTAGACTAGAGAAAAGTAGGATAGCAGCCAACTTTTCTATGCAGGCCTTAACCTAGAACCAACCTGGATACAACTCAAAACAGCATTGCCTAACCAGCCAATGAGACTTCAATACCTTGAATTGTTTGGCTTATTCAAATTTTGTGGTTGAAATTTCGTCAAACTATATTAGTTTAGTTATTTATTTATTATATGTATTTTTATTTGATTTGGATATTGCTTTGTTGTTTATTATAACTATATTTATTTTATGAAATTTCATGTATATTATGATTCTCTTTCTTTATTGCATTCTTGTTTTTTTACTCTAATCATATGATCTTCTCATTATACATGACCATTTGTAGGCAATTTTATATTTTTGCCTACTTATGAAAGTTAAGGCAATGGAATTGATGCCTATAATACAATTTTAAAATATTCATTACAGTTATCACAAAATGTCTCAAACCTTAATATAGTCTTGGTGTAGCATTGCGTAAGACTAAAAATCATAAATGTCATGTTCGAAGACTTGTATATTTATGTATTAAAGTTTATTAAGAAATCCCTATTTTCACTATTTAGATGCACTTTTATTTGTGTGAAATTTCTCCACTTTTCTGATCTAAGCAACTATATGTATTACTTGGCCATATTAGGAAAAGAGTTACTTCGTGATTAATGATGGAGAAAGATTGGGTGCATCTTAATAGGTAATGAAAATTATATTTAGAACCTATTGTGCTTAAAATATTCATTCTCAAATGTTTTGATAAATTTGGACTTTGAATGGTAAAATAGAACTACAGATGAATACATGAAAGCAGCATGGAATTTTGTGGACATAGCTAAAAGGAATGCAGGGTATCCAGAGAAGATTATTTGTCCTTGCAAAGATTGTCGAAACTTAAGTCACCATTGTATTGAGGTTGTGTATGAGCATTTGGTCATAAAGGGAATGGATGAAACTTATACAAATTGGTTTCATCATGGAGAACAACCAAATGTGAGTGATAAACCTGATATGGAAATGTTAGGCTCCTACAATTTATTTAAAGCTGCATGTGCACAAGATGACAATTATGAAAAATCTGTTGACGAAAGTGGGGATGAGGATTTTTTCAAATTACTTGAAGAGGCAGAAACCCCATTATATTTAGGTTGTGAAAAATACACCAAGTTGTCAGCAATTGTAGCTCTTTACAAGCTCAAAGCTGTAAATGAATGGTCTGATAACAGTTTTAATAAACTTCTGGAGATATTACATGATATGTTACCAATAGGAAACGTCATTCTCAAGTCTGTATACTCTGTGAAAAAATTTGTCAAAGCATTTGATTTAGGGTATGAGAAGATTCATGCTTGTGTGAATGATTGCTGTTTGTTTAGAAAAGAGAATGCTGAAATGGAGAGTTGTCCAAAATGTGATTTTTCACGATGGAAGGTCGATCAACGCACTAATAAAATTAAAAAAGGTGTTCCTGCTAAAGTGCTAAGATATTTTCCTATAATCCCAAGGTTTAGGAGGATGTTTAGGTCATCACAAATGGCTGAAGATTTAAGGTGGCATTTTGCTCATAAAAGTGAAGATAGCAAGATGCGACACCCAGTTGATTCTTGCTCATGGGACTTGGTTAATAATAAGTGGCCACTTTTTTCATCAGATCCTCGCAATCTTAGACTAGGTCTAGATGCTGATGGTTTCAATCCATTTCGTAATTTGAGTTCTACGTACAGTTGTTGGCCCGTGATGCTAGTTACATATAACTTCCCACCATGGTTATGTATGAAAAGAGAAAATGTTATGTTGACATTATTGATTCCAGGAAAAAAGCAACCAGGTAATGACATTGATGTATATTTACAACCGCTTATAGAAGACCTGCAAGAGTTGTGGAATAATGGGGTGAATATTTATGATGCTTTCACAAAAACTGTTTTCAATTTGAGGGCAATTTTATTGTGGACAATAAATGACTTTCCAGCATATGGAAATCTCTCTGGGTGTACTACAAAGGGTAGAATAGCATGTCCTATATGTGGCAACAATACATACTCACAGTGGTTAAAATTTAGTAGGAAGTTTGCATACATGGGCCACAGGTGCTTCCTTCCGCCATCTCACCCTTTTCGAAAGAAAAAAACTTGGTTTGATGGTAAGGAAGAAAAGAGAAGAAATCCAAAAATCATGACTGGCAACAACATTTGGGTTTCTATTAAAGACATGAAGAATGATTACGGAAAAAGTGGAAAGAAGAAGCGAAAGCGAGATAATGAACCTGTTCAAACGTGGAAAAAGAGGTCAATTTTTTTTGAATTACCTTATTGGAAGGTAATTGTTATTGACTATTTTGATATATATTATTTATTTATTCTATATTTTTTTTGAGTTTTTGATAGTAGCAATTTTATAAGTGTTTTTATAATGATTTCTCAGGAACTTACATTACGTCATAACTTAGATGTAATGCATATAGAGAAAAATGTTTGTGAGAGTATCATTGGCACCTTGTTGGATATCAATGGAAAATCAAAGGATGGTCTCAATGCTCGTAAGGATTTACAAGAAATGGGAATACGACACGACTTGCATCCAACAGACCATGGGACTAGAACATACCTCCCTGCAGCTGCACATACACTATCAAGGACTGAAAAGAAAATATTTTGCAAGAGGTTATTTGACCTAAAGTTACCCGATGGGTATAGCTCAAATATTGGGAATTGTATATCAATGGAGGAATGCAAGATTATAGGCCTCAAATCCCACGATTGTCATGTTTTGATGCAACAATTGTTGCCTGTAGCTTTGAAAGGATTAATGCCGGAAGGACCAAGAAATGCCATAATTCGGTTGTGTTCATTCTTCAACAAAATATGTCAACGAGTCCTTGATAGAGAACAAATAGCTGCCCTCGAAGAAGAAGTCATTGAAACCTTATGCATGTTTGAAAGGTTCTTTCCACCTTCATTCTTTGACATCATGATACATTTAACGATTCACATAGGACGAGAAGCACGATTATGTGGACCAGTCCAATACCGTTGGATGTATCCCTTTGAAAGGTGAACACCTATTTTATGATTATTAAATATGACTTTGTGTTAAGAAGTATCATTTTAATATGATGTTCATTTTTCTGAAGATATATGAAGATACTCAAAGGATATGTTAGGAATCCTGCACGACCTGAAGGCTGCATCGCAGAATGCTATCTTGCAGATGAGTGCATGTCATTTTGTAATAAAAATATGAAGACAACTATTGAAGTAGATTATCAAGTAGGCCGAAATCAAGATTTTGATAATGATGTGATTCTTGAAGGTCGTCCAATTTCAGGTGGAACATCAATCACATTGAGTGATGAATTGTTGGAAACTGCACATCGTTGCGTGTTGTTCAATACAGCCATAGTGGAGCCCTATTTGGAGTAAGTATGATAGAATTTCCAATGCATAATTTACTACGTACCTGATATCAGTTATAAACCACTTACATATTTTGGTTTCAATCAGGATGCATTTAGAGGACTTAAAGCAATCAAACAGGAGCCTTGGTCTTCAAAAAAATAAAAGCTTACTTTTGAAGCGACATGCTGAAAATTTCGCAACATGGTTAAAGGAAAAGGTTACATGTTATTTCAAATCTGTTTGTCTAGAAGAATATGATAACATAATATATGAATTTATTTCCTTATTTTTTAACAGATTCAGTTTCATACCCCATCAACTAATGAGTTGGACACTGATGAGGTGGACAAACTAAAATGGCTTGCATATGGTCCTAGAAAGTATGCAATGTCCTATAATGGATATATAATTAATGGGCAGCGATTCCACACAAAGGAAGCAGAGAAGTCAACTCAAAATAGTGGTGTTTCTATTGAAGCTAGCACCATGTGCAGAGCAAGTGCAAAGGACACTTCACAAGTTGTTGATGTCGTTGCATATTATGGTGTGATCAGAGATATAATTTTATTAGATTACCATACATTTCAACTTCCAATATTCAAGTGTGATTGGGCAAATATTGGACATGGTGTTAGATTTGAAGATGGTTTTACACTTGTTAATCTACCCCAAGATGAGAACCAATATGAGAGGGAGCCTTTTATATTGGCCTCACAAGCAAAACAAGTGTTTTATTCGAGAGAAACTGATTCATCGAATTGGTATGTTTTACTAAAGGCACCGCCAAGAGGTTATTATGAGTTGGAAATGTATGATGAGAATGAGGATATGTCTTCCAGGCCACAACATGTTTCATCACTTGATTTGAACATTGATGATGATAATGACGAAGGCAGTTTTGTTAGAGAAGATTGTGAGGGCATATTGGTGTGATTTGTGTGCTACTTTTGAAAAGATTGTAGTTTTTATCTCAAGTCTTTTTGAGTTTATAATGTTATTTTGAAATTTCTTTTTAAAGCACTAGTTTACATTCTAAATTTGTTTCAGAATTATTTATGGTGGTTTGAAACAAGATAAAAGAGTTTTAACTTATGATGAATGTATAATATTGCACTTTAAAAGTTTTTATTTAAAATTTTTTGGGAAATGATGGTATGTACAGGGTTTTTTTGCTTGGTCATTTCTATCACTTTTGTAGCCTTTATGTATTTATAAGGTATACAACTCAATTCTTGTTTCAAGATACTTTCTTTATTTCAATTCATTTCTCTAACTAAGTTTGGAATTTGATGCTATGTTATTATTTTGTTGAATAGGTTGGCTACCATGGTTGCTAGTTGTATGGGGAGGTTACGTTCGAGGCAGACATCAAGTGAAGTCTCTCTTGAAGGACCATCCAACCTCTTGCCTGAAGATTCCCTAGAAACAACTGCAGTTCCTACAGAGGGTTCACAAAGTCTTAAACGAAAAAGGGGCCCAACCAAATTGAAAACAATTGCAGTGGATGGCGGAAGTCGAATTGAAATAGTGTACAATGACTTGGGTCAACCAATTGGTGATGGATCGGTCAAATTATCCTCCTTCTTAGGAGCTCTTGTTCGAGAGATTGTACCTGTAACACTTCCTGATTGGAGGAAACTTCCTTCGGGGATGGAAGAAGTCTTATGGAAATCTATTCAGGTGTAGTATACCAAACTTAAATATCTTTGCTTTGAACATAAAATAATCATAACATTAATGGTAATACAACTTGCAGGTAAGATTTAAGGTAGATGAAGAGTGGCAAAAAGATCATATATTTATGTCAATGGATGATCTTTGGAGGGCCTCCAAATCAAGATTAGTTACCAAAATAAGGAAAGCATCAAACGAAGAAGAAAGGCTTAAACTACGACCTGATAACATCAAATCAATTCATGAGTGGAAGGATTTCTTGAAGGAAAAGACAAGTGAAAAGTTTAAGGTAAGAAACTTCTGAAGTTGTCAAGACTATTTTATAAAGGCAACATATGATAAAGACATTCTATTGTTATCAACACTATTTTATAAATATGCATTAAACTTTAACAATTACAGTGGACAAGGTTAACAATATAGTGCAACTGCCATAGGAACAGAGCACTAGAAAACCTGAGGTTTATAAGGGCTCTGTGAGAAAAGTTGCAGATGAAGGTTTGCACCCGAAATGATATTTCACCCCTTGCAGAAAATCCAAGTTGTTATATGTAGAGTAAATTACATGGCTGTTGGGCATAAGTATTCTAAAGATCCATCCCTAAATTTGAACATTTTTTACTTGCAATGTCTTCAAAAGTTCAAATATAAGGCATATCCTCTAGATTGTTTTCTTTCCTTTTTTTGAGTAAAAATTAGTACTGAAGTAACCTCCATTGTCAGAAGAAATTGAGTTCACAAGCATTTAATACCAAATAAAATAAATATATCTAGGGGCTCTATCTGTCACTTAGAAACTTTAGGGATGGCAAATTGAAGATGATGTCTATGTATTTTTTAAAGCATCATTGATTCTCCTAAGTGCTTAAACTAATTTAAATTCATATGCGATCAAGCACTGCTAAATGTAATTCATAAAACTGCAATAGTTACGTATAAAGATGAAGCATGTCATCAGTAGGATAACTTTATAAATCCAATAGAAAAGGCTAATTCTGAGTTAAAATCCTACAAACCAGATACAAATTCATTCATTTGTTTCTTGCCCGAACTTTTCACTGTTTTCTGCCTTGATATTGAACAAGTATGCCACAACATAAACTTTCAAGGAAGATAACTCGCATTAGTTTCTAGTATAATATTATGACATTTGAGAACAAATTATGAATCTTATTTTGAAAACTTGAACATTCTTCAAACCTGCACACTCGCGGTCTTTTTTTTTTTTCCCCCCCCTCATGGACTCCTTGTTTGTTGGAAAGGGTGAGGGAGGAGGAAAAAGGAAAATTTGCTACTCAGATGATTAGTAATTAAAAAATACATAAACCTATGCTCTTCCACGAAGGTGTTCTACAAAATTCCGAACCTGAAACTTCTAGATTCCTTGGAAATTTAACTAAGAATTTCTGTAGCATTTCTGACTTAAGGCATGTTTTTCAAAAAAAGAGTATGGCATGCCATGGATGGAGTACGCAGATAAGAATAGCCTCTTCAATCATCACATTTTAATGCAAATTTGTCTGTATTACTAGTTGAAAGCTAAGAGCTCTATCCTTCCTTTTTCCTTCGTCTTATATTTTTATTCATTACTGTTAATCTTTTAGTTGGACTTCCTTGAATAGTGGTGAAATAAAGTGGACACATTGATGCCCTATCCTTGCCATTCCAATGTGTTTCTTCATATTGGGACTATATCTGAGCTTTTCAATAGGCCTGCAAGAGAAAAAATGGATCCAATGGTAAGAAGAAATACAGAAAAATACTTGCCTACTGGTTGCTCATGTGTATGTCTTACCCTTTCACTTCCACTACATCGCCTGGTTTTAAGCTTGCAAAACGCTGCTACTCCATTAAACATGATTGTCATTTTTACTATAATGTTGTATCAATTTCAATAAAATAGAATGTTTTCGTTGACCCAAAAAAAAAAAAATTGAAATTGATTAATTGCTTTAGGCTAAAAGTGAGAAATTCAAAGCAATTAGAAGGAAACAACTCCCACATACATGCAGTCGCAAGGGATATGCACGGTTGACTGAGGACATGGTAACATTAAATTTTATTATAAATTTTATTTAGTTCTGTTTGTATTTTTTTTATAGTATGAATCTTTTGTTTCCCCCCTAGAAAAACAAGGGTGCAACCTCTTCATCTCTATCTAGAGTTCCTGTCTGGATTCAGGCACATACAAAAAAGAGTGGTGAACCCATAAACACAACTGTTGCTGAAACTATTGTAAGAACATTTCTCTATTTAATAATTTTTATTTTTTTATAATATATCTTGATATTCATATTGGTCATCCTTATCTACTCAGACATAATAATAATATTATTTTTTTTTCAGGATAAATTGAAAGAAGTTGAACTTGATGATCCAGTATCATCATCTATTCTTAAGGTAAAACAAGATGCTCTTTCAAAAATACTTGGTCGTGAGAATCGCGGGCGAATAAGAGGGCTTGGCAAAGGAGTTACTCTTACTAAATTATGTGTACTCTCGCAAAGGGATAGTTTTAAAACTCAGGAAAAAGAAGAAGCTACTCAATTGAAAGAAAGAGTGGCACATTTGGAGAGCGTAGTTAGTCATCTAATGAGAAACGAGGCAAGTAGTTTTACGCATTTATTAAATTTACTTATATAGGTTTCAAACTTTTTAGCATAATTACATTTTTGTCTTTCATTTTTTGGTGTCAGAAGCAAGCAAGCGAGGAAGGATCAACAAGACCTATAGTTTCTCCCTCGGTAAAAAATATTATTTACATTCCATTTTACATGAAAGTAGTGTGCGCACATGCACACACATACATTTCCATTCTATGAGTATATTTATATGTAGAGATCAACTTTAGAATACCACTTAAGGGGTTTGGGTTTATACTCACAGTGATACTACATGAATTAGAAATAATTAGCTAGAATGTGAGGGGTTCAAACACCCCAGATAAGATGATGGTGGTCATAGCTCCCCTTAATGATTGGAAGGTTGATCTTATTACAATTACTCTCATGTTTTGGAAAATGTAAGGGGACAGTTTCTATAATATAATTTAAACAGCTTGAGTAATGTTACTTCAATAAGTTGTTTACTAATACTCAAACAATAGAACTCCTTCTCAGTCAAACCTCACAGCACTGGCATGTTTCTGCTAGGTGAGGACTTCAAAGTTCTTCAAGTGAAAGATTTTTCAAAAAGAAACCCTCATTGCTTTTAGTTGCAAATTGTTGAAAACTTCAGCTGAGGACATTGAAAAAGGAACATGATCAGCTTAATTAAGATTCCAAATAAAGTGCACACATGCAGTTTATCTTCAGTCATTATTATACAGACAGTAGTTTTTTCACCTTTTTTTAATGGAGAGGTGATAAAAGCTATGGCATTGGGTCATTCACTAGAATGTTAACTGTAATTAGTTCTCTGGTTGAGGAATACTCAAGGCAATGTTCACAGATGGATTTTACTCGCAATATTGAAATTTCGTGGTTGACTCATGAACTATGTCACACAGACTCAGGTAAGAATCAGGTGCGGGTTCAAGTGTTAGATCTTCCTAAACCTAAATCTTAGGATATTGGATATGCATCCAAAAGTTGGGAATGGATAAGGGGATACATCTTAAACACACACACATATGTATTGCTTATTGTATAATCTTCTTAGATCAGATGTTATACATTATTTAAAAATGTACTTCAAATAAAAAAGGATTTAGGAAAACATAGAATTTACATAATACAAATGTTTTCTTTACTAGCAAATGCGAGTGTCTTCTTCTTCAAACATCATACAAAATTACAGGATACAAATGTCTATATTGGGTACAGGTGTTGGGCACATATCCCCCATGTTTACCCTTGTCATATCCAGTGGACACAAGTACAATGGGAGAAGTAGAAAAGTCTATGTAACACATCTTATGAGTATTGATTTAGACAATTAAAATTCTTGGTTGACTCATCATTATAGTGTATATATATAGAGAAAGAGGGGAGCTAACAACCATATATGAGTGACAGTTTCTCTTGTTTGTCATTGCCTTGTTACTAAAATGTCAGAACACTAACACCCCCAACAAGAAATGCAAGTTGCTGGATTGGATGGGGTCAGGGGAAGTAGTTGCTGAAGGGCGTTGGTCTTCAAGTGATCCGAAACAACTTGTCCATCACATTCCTATTGGACCTAATGCCATGAGAGTATGGGTAGATCTCGCAAGAGAAGCTGGAGCATATTTATGGAGGCCTACTGCTGACATGACTTACATTGAAGATGCTGTGGGTACTACAGTTGCATGGCCAGCTGACAAAGTTGTTATGGGGCAGTGATCACTTCTACAGGTTGGTAATTTTTTAAAAGATTACAAATATTACTCTTCATGAACAATTTAAATCTTATTATATTTGTTTTTATTTATTCCACCTGCAGAAATGGATTTGTAGAAAATGTAGAAATGTTTTTTTTTTTTTATGAATAGACTGGACAGCATTGTTAGCTTCTGTCATTGTTTTAACTCTAGAATCCTGAGAGCCTGAGAGAGAGAACAAGAACAAAGTTCACCAACACAATATAAAGGAGTTAGTAGAGAACAAAACTCAACTTTATGTTATATTATATATAATTTAAAAGTCCACAGTATTTGTTACTCATAAAAAAAAACTCCATTGTGTTTTTTGTTTACCATGAACAAAGATTGCTACTTAGATCCCACTGAGGGGGACATGAACCCTCTTGCTAAAGCAGTTGATTTGATTTCCTCTTCTACAGATCGATATGACATTAACACAAAGATGACCTTCGAAAAGTGATAACTGTTGAAGATAATCCCCTTAGAATGAAGTTAATCCCATTGAAACTCTTACATAAATCTTTCTTTAATTTTATTTTATTGTATGACTAATACAGATAATTTCAGTTATTGTGTAATAACTGCTTGCTCCTAATGCAAGCATCCCTAAAAGTGGATTTGAGTTTGAGCACAGGCACTTTGTGCAAATAATGGCAATGATTTGGTGAATGTCCAATCTCACTCCTCCTAACACCCACAATGTGAGGAATTTAATTCACAATATATATATGTATGAGGATCAGCTAGTGAAGTTAGACAAGAAGGGTAATACAAGGAAGAGGATGAGCAGAGGTTTACATAACTAAAAAAAAAAAAAATCTATGTAAAACTAGTTAGAGTACGCCGTGGATAGATGCCATACCATACCATACAATACCAGACAAGACAACACATTTTTCATGTTGCTATTATTTAGAACCAAGTGATAAAAAGGATCCTTCCTTTTGTTGGAAATCCAAAGCTAAAGGGAAAATCCATAAATTAATATGATCCAAGTTCATAAAATTGAAATTCAATCTTGGAAGACAGCATTTCTTAATAAAGAAACAATTCACGAGTTAATAAAAATAATAATAATTAATGAAGAAGATCAAAGTCCCAACTTGGGGTAATCCAAGGAGATGGGAGGATGGAAAAAGTTGGGGGTGGGGTTGGATGGAGTGGCGGTTTGTATGTAGTCTTCTGCTGCCCTCCTCCCCTCAGTCAAGGTTAAGTAGAGGAGGAGGTTGAAATGCCAGAAACGAGATTAGCTAATTATATCCTCACTTGCTGATAGCTCTGCTGCAATTCTTACAGTTTCATTTATATTTACTATTTCTCAATTTAATGTAAAATATATAGTTGAACAAAATTTCTATGTTTGGGACCCAGTTTCTATGTTTCGTCAACATTATCTGTTTAGTATATGGCTATAATCATACTTGCATTGATTGTCTATAAAAGTATTGACCGATATGGATCAATGTTCTAAGCTCAAAGGTTTTATTACTTAAAAAGGTTATAGTGATGAACTTATGTCATTTCCATTTAAAAGACACATTAGGTGGGAAAAAAAATATATATATATCTCATAAGTTTCCATTCATGAAGCACAAAAAATAAACAATGACTGAATCAAAACAAAATTTCAAGAAAACTTAAATATAAACCCATGGAATGAAGGAAAAAAGTGTGCTAGTCAGGATGTATGATATGCTTCGTTGGCATTATATCATGCAAGGAAAATAGGAAAGACGGACTATATCCCATGTAGAATTAACTATCAAATTAGCGATTTGGTTGAAAGCCTCTGTCAAAGAATATCAGTATTCTATTACTGATTTCTTGTTTAATTTTGCTCAGATTAGACATTGTTTAGGTGGTAGCTTGTGAGAGGTGGGTGTTGGGTGTTTTTGGCTGAATCAGTTGGCTGCTGAGTTTGGTCTGTTTCTGGTCTGAATCAGTGGGCTGAATTTGCTGGGGGCTGGTTTCTGGTTCTGTCTTGGGAAGTTTTGTTGCTGTCATGCTGGGCTGAAATGTGGTGTTCAATGCTCAGCAAAGATCTTGTCTCAGTTGGTGAAGCTAGTTTTGTATTGTGTAACACATTTTGGCAGCTGCTTCTGGTTCTGTGATTCAGAGCTCTTCACCAGGGATTAGCTGGGGTGTGTGTGCATCTGCTCTGCTGTATGCTTCTATGTTGATGCTGGTCTGGGGGGGAGCATTGTTACCTTTGGATTGTGTGGCTGAGATTCTGCTATGACCAGCACCAGTGGATTCAGCTGTTTGGTTAGTCTCTCTCAGATTCATCCCTCCAGGTTCAGAGGTGTGCTTTCCGTGTCAAGGGGAGTCTCTCACTGGCATCCATCCAGGTTCAATATTTCTTTGGAGGAGTCTTTCAGTAGCCCAACTGGATGCTGCAGTGGAAGTGTGTAATATACATCAAGTAGAAGCTGCTGCTGTGTGTGTCCTGTTTTTATGTGTCTGTGTTTGATGGTGGATTAGATCTGACTGCTCTGTTGCTTTGTTGCCTTGTTTCAAATATAGTTCTTTGGAGGAGTCTTTTAGTAGCCCAATTGGATGCTGTACTTCCACCAGATAGAAGATCTGAGACAGTTAATGTTCCTATTGGTAATGAAGTCCTGGGTTTGTTTCAGCTTCAGCTGCTGGTCTTCAGATTGGATCTGCAGCTTCAGCTGCTGGTTTGGTTCTGATGCTTCTGGTTTTGGCTTCTGCTGGTTCTGGTATTGGATGCTATTGGTTCTGGTTCTGGTCTTCAGGTATTGGATGCTATTGAGTTCAATCTGCAGCTCTACTTTGCTTGGATGCTATTGAGTTACAATCTGCAGCTGGTGTTTTTTGCCTTAGCTCATCACCTTGGTGCTTTTGGTGTATCTTATATAACATATGGTGTGACTGGGGTTGTATCTTGGAATGTTCTTGGAGACCATCTTTTGGCGTCCTTTGCGGAGTAGTTTCATGGGAGGCTCAGTTTGAGGGTGACTGACTGTGAGTTGTTCCAATCAGAGTATGGTGGTGTATTCATGTTGTGACTGTGAGTTGGTCTCCTCTGTCATTTTATTGTTGCTGGTTGATCCGACTGAGGCTTCTCTTCGTTGATCCTTCTATTGAGGTCTTGCTGTTACAGTGATAGTCTGTTTACTTTACAAAGGTCATTAGCAAGGTTTGTTCTGGCACTGAGCCTGGAGCTGGGTTAATGGGGTCTAGCTGGATTGAGTTCTGATTGAGATCTGATTGTGGTTAATGGGGTCTTGCTCAGCAAGGTTTAGCTCTTGGTGATGGGTCTGCCACTTTATTTGGCTGCAGTGATGGTGTGATTATTTTTCCAAGGTCAATAGCAAGGTTTAGTTCTGGTTCTGTTGAGCTGGATTGAGTATGTCACTGTTGGTTTGAGTATGGCAATACAATCTGTTGTGCAGTTGGTTTGAGGTTTGGAGTCTCTCTCACTGTTGGAGCTTCCCACTGGGGTACTGTCAATGGGGTCTTGCTGCTGATATTAAGTTGCTCTAGTAGCTGAACTGATTTTCTGGTTTTTGCTGATATGTTTCTCTTGGACTGATTTTCTGGTTCTGTTTTGCTTGATCTGTTTTGTGTTTTTCTTTTTCTGTTGGTTTCTCACCAACTAGGAGGTTGGAGTTTCGCTTAGCTCCAAGCTCCTCTTTATTGATGTTTTTCCCTACTTTGTTTGGTTATCATCAATAAAGTTTTTTGTTTTGCCGATCAAAAAAATAAAAAAATAAAAAAATAAATGTAGAATTAACTAGATTATAAACCTAGGTAGATATCAGAACTAAATGTAGCTAAATGGTCTATAATAGTAAAGAAGTTCTAATCTCTGCTTTGTTGCTTTTTTGCTTTTGTTTTGATATAATTATATTTTTATTTTTCCTTTTTAATGATATACAGTATTGTTAAACTGATTATACTTATTGTGACGTGTTGATTATTGTTTTACAGTTATTAGGTTTGGAAAGAAGATGGAACCAATAGAAGTCAGCTTGGAAGTTTGTTGGTGCAGAAAAAGGAATTTGAATGTGTTATTGTCTTGTACATACCGACATTATGACTTTAAGTTTTAGTTTTTATTTTTATTTTTTTGAACATAGTGACAGATTGTGTTTTGGTACTTTATTAAGACAATGTTATGACGATTTTATTATTTCTTGAAATTTGTGGTGATGAGTTATTTTTCAATGATGATATTGTTTTGTATGTGATGGATGAAAATGTGTTTGTTGCATTTACAGAATTTAGGTTTCCAATATTGGTGTTGGAATGGATTTTTATTATATTTATAAATACTATATGATAGCATTTAAAATTGCTATCATGATGAGGTGTTTGTAGCATTTAAAAAATGTTATCATGCTTTATTATAACATTCTTAGTTAGTTATGATATGGTAAATTGTAACATTACTAGATTGCTATAAAAACAATTTTATAGCATTAACAAAATGTTATCCTTTGATATTTTTAGTAACTTTTCACTACTTCATAGCATTCAAAAATTGTTATAATATATTTACGATAGCGTTCAACGATAACATTCGATAAATGTTATTAAAAATGATACACTTTTAATAACATGGGCAAACATAGCATTCCAACGAATGCTATTGCTTACTTTTGATAGCATTCATCGAATGCTATAAAATGTGTTTTTTGTTGTAGTGTTACCATTTCTCACTCATTAGGGTTCGAACACTCGAACACCTATACGGATTCTCCTGCACATCAGCATATATGTAAATACAACGTTTCCTTACCATTTCTCACGCATTAGGGTTCGAATACTCGAACACCTATACGGATTCTCCAGCAGAGTGGCAGATTTGTAAATACAACGTTTCCTTACCATTTCTCAAGCATTAGGGTGTGAACACTCGAACACCTATACGGATTCTCCTGCACAGTGGCAAATATGTAAATTCAGCGTTACTTACCATTTCTCACTCAGTAGGGTTCGAACACTCAAACAACTATACGGATTCTCCTACACAGTGGCAGATATGTAAATACAACATTTCCTTTCCATTTCTCACGCATTAGGGTTCGAACACTCGAACACCTATACGGATTCTCCTGCACAGTGGCAGATATATAAATACAACGTTTCCTTACCATTTCTCACGCAATAGGGTTCTAACACTCGAACACCTACACGGATTCTATTGCAGAGTGGCAGATATGTAAATCCGGCGTTTACTTACCATTTCTAATGCATTAGGGTTCGAACACTCGAACACCTATACGGATTCTCCTGCACAGTGGCCGATATGTAAATACGGCATTTACTTATCATTTCTCATGCATTAGGGTTCGAACACTCGAACACCTATACGGATTCTCCTGCACAGTGGCAGATGTGTAAATACGACATTTTCTTACCATTTCTCACGCATTAGGGTTCGAACACTCGAACCCCTATACGGATTCTCCTGCACAGTGGTAGATATGTAAATACGGCGTTTACTTAACATTTCTCACGCATTAGGGTTCGAAGACTCGAACACCTATACGGATTCTCCAGCAGAGTGGCAGATTTGTAAATACAACGTTTCCTTACCATTTCTCACGCATTAGGGTTCGAGCACTCGAACACCTATACGGATTCTACTGCAGAGTGGCAGATATGTAAATACGGCGTTTACTTACCATTTCTCATGCATTAGGGTTCGAACACTCGAACACCTATACGGTTCTGCTGCACAGTGGCAGATATGTAAATACAACGTTTCCTTACCATTTCTCACGCATTAGGGTTCGAAAACTCGAACACCTATACGGATTCTCCTGCACAGTGGCAGATATGTAAATTCGGCGTTACTTACCATTTCTCACTCATTAGGGTTCGAGCACTCGGTCAACTATACGATTCTCCTGCACAGTGGCAGATATGTAAATACGACATTTACTTTCCATTTCTCACGAATTTGGGTTCGAACACTCGAACACCTATACGGATTCTCCAGCCCGGTGGCAGATATGTAAATACAACGTTTCCTTACCATTTCTCATGCATTTGGGTTCGAACACTCGAACACCTATACGGATTCTCCTGCACAGTGGCAGATATGTAAATTCTGCGCTACATACCATTTCTCACTCATTAGGGTTCGAACACTCGAACACCTATACGGATTCTCCTGCCCAGTGGCAGATATGTAAATACGACATTTACTTACCATTTCTCACGAATTTGGGTTCGAACACTCGAACACCTATACGGATTCTCCAGCACAGTGGCAGATATGTAAATACAACGTTTCCTTACCATTTCTCACGCATTTGGGTTCGAACACTCGAACACCTATACGGATTCTCCTGCACAGTGGCAGATATGTAAATGCGGCGTTTACTTACCATTTCTAATGCATTAGGGTTCGAACACTCGAACACCAATACGGATTCTGCTGCACAGTGACAGATATGTAAATACAACGTTTCCTTACCATTTCTCACGCATTAGGGTTCGAACACTCGAACACCTATACGGATTCTCCTGCACAGTGGCAGATATGTAAATTCAGCGTTACTTACCATTTCTCACTCATTAGGGTTCGAACACTCGAACACCTATACGGATTCTCCTGCACAATGGCAGATACTGAAATACGACATTTACTTGTCATTTCTCACGAATTTGGGTTCGAACACTCGAACACCTATATGGATTCTCCAGCACAGTGGCAGATATGTAAACACAACGTTTCCTTACCATTTCTCACGTATTAGGGTTCGATCACTCGAACACCTATACGGATTCTCCTGCATAGTGACAGATATGTAAATACAACTTTTCTCACGCATTAGGGTTCGAACAGTCGAACACCTATACGGATTCTTCTGCACAGTGGCCGATATGTAAATACGGCATTTACTTATCATTTCTCGTGCATTAGGGTTCGAACACTCGAAAACCTATACGGATTCTCCTGCACAGTGGCAGATGTGTAAATACGACATTTTCTTACCATTTCTCACGCATTAGGGTTCGAACACTCGAACACCTATACGGATTCCCCTGCACAGCGGCATATATGTAAATACAACGTTTCCTTACCATTTATCACGCTTTAGGGTTCGAACACTCAAACACTTATACGGATTCTCCTGCACAGTGGCACACATGTAAATACAACGTTTCCTTACCATTTGTCACGCATTAGGGTTCGAACACTCGAACACCAATATGGATTCTCCTGCACAGTGGCAGATATGTAAATACGGCGTTTACTTACCATTTCTCACGCATTAGGGTTCGAACACTCGAACACCTATACGGATTCTCCAGCACGGTGGCAGATATGAAAATGCAACGTTTCCTTACCATTTCTCACGCATTAGGGTTCGAACACTCGAACACCGATACGGATTCTCCTGCACAGTGGCAGATATGTAAATACAACGTTTCCTTACCATCTCTCACGCATTAGGGTTCGAACACTCGAACACCTATACGGATTCTCCTGCACAGTGGCACAGATGTAAATACAACGTTTCCTTACCATTTCTCACGCATTAGGGTTCGAACACTCGAACACCTATACGGATTCTCCTGCAGAGTAGCAGATATGTAAATACGGCTTTTACTTACCATTTCTCATGCATTAGGTTTCGAACACTCGAACACCTATACAGATTCTCCTGGACAGTGGCAGATATGTAAATACAACGTTTCCTTACCATTTCTCAATCATTAGGGTTCGAACACTCGAACACCTATACGGATTCTCCTGCACAGTGGCAGATATGTAAATACAACGTCTCCTTACCATTTCTCACGCATTAGGGTTCGATCACTCGAACACCTATACGGATTCTCCAGCACAGTGGCAGATATGTAAATATAACTTTTCTCACGCATTAGGGTTCGAACACTCGAACACCTATACGGATTCTTCTGCACAGTGGCCGATATGTAAATATGGCATTTACTTATCATTTCTCATGCATTAGGGTTCGAACACTCGAAAACCTATACGGATTCTCCTGCACAGTGGCAGATGTGTAAATACGACATTTTCTTACCATTTCTCACGCATTAGGGTTCGAACACTCGAACACCTATACAGATTCTCCTGCACAGTGGCAGATATGTAAATACAACGTTTCCTTACCATTTCTCAATCATTAGGGTTCGAACACTCGAACACCTATACAGATTCTCCTGCACAGTGGCAGATATGTAAATACAACGTCTCCTTACCATTTCTCACGCATTAGGGTTCGATCACTCGAACACCTATACGGATTCTCCAGCACAGTGGCAGATATGTAAATACAACTTTTCTCACGCATTAGGGTTCGAACACTCGAACACCTATACGGATTCTTCTGCACAGTGGCCGATATGTAAATACGGCATTTACTTATCATTTCTCATGCATTAGGGTTCGAACAATCGAACACCTATACGGATTCTCCTGCACAGTGGCAGATGTGTAAATACGACATTTTCTTACCATTTCTCACGCATTAGGGTTCGAACACTCGAACACCTATACAGATTCTCCTGCACAGCGGCATATCTGTAAATACAACGTTTCCTTACCATTTCTCACGCATTAGGGTTCGAACACTCGAACACCTATACGGATTCTCCTGCACAGTGGCAGATATGTAAATACGACATTTACTTACCATTTCTCACGAATTTGGGTTCGAACACTCGAACACCTATACGGATTCTCCAGCACAGTGGCAGATGTGTAAATACGACATTTTCTTACCGTTTCTCACGCATTAGGGTTCGAACACTCAAACACCTATAGGATTCTCCTGAACAGCGGCATATATGTAAATACAACGTTTCCTTACCATTTCTCACGCATTAGGGTTCGAACACTCGAACACCTATGGGGATTCTCCTGCACAGTGGCACACATGTAAATACAACGTTTCCTGACCATTTCTCACGCATTAGGGTTCGAACACTCGAACACCTATATGGATTCTCCTGCACAGTGGCAGATATGTAAATACGGCGTTTACTTGCCATTTCTCACGCATTAGGGTTCGAACACTCGACCACCTATATGGATTCTCCAGCACAGTGGCAGATATGTAAATACAACGTTTCCTTACCATTTCTCACGCATCAGGGTTCGAACACTCGAACACCTATACAGATTCTGCAGCACAGTGGCAGATATGTAAATACAACGTTTCCTTACCATTTCTCACGCATTAGGGTTCGAACACTCGAAAACCTATACGGATTCTCCTGCACAGTGGCACACATGTAAATACAACGTTTCCTTACCATTTCTCACTCATTAGGGTTCGAACACTCGAACACCTATACGGATTCTCCTACACAGTGGCAGATATGTAAATACGGCGTTCACTTACCATTTCTCACGCATTAGGGTTCGAACACTCGAACACGTATACGGATTCTCGTGCACAGTGGCAGATATGTAAATTCGGCGTTACTTACCATTTCTGAATCGTTAGGGTTCGAGCACTCGAACACCTATACGGATTCTCCTGCACAGTGGCAGATATGTAAATACGGCTTTTACTTACCATTTCTCATGCATTAGGGTTCGAACACTCGAACACCTATACGGATTCTCCTGCACAGTGGCAGATATGTAAATACAACGTTTCCTTACCATTTCTCAATCATTAGGGTTCGAACACTCGAACACCTATACGGATTCTCCTGCACAGTGGCAGATATGTAAATACAACGTCTCCTTACCATTTCTCACGCATTAGGGTTCGATCACTCGAACAGCTATACGGATTCTCCAGCACAGTGGCAGATATGTAAATACAACTTTTCTCACGCATTAGGGTTCGAACACTCGAACACCTATACGGATTCTTCCGCACAGTGGCCGATATGTAAATACGGCATCTACTTATCATTTCTCATGCATTAGGGTTCGAACAATCGAACACCTATACGGATTCTCCTGCACAGTGGCAGATGTGTAAATACGACATTTTCTTACCATTTCTCACGCATTAGGGTTCGAACACTCGAACACCTATACGGATTCTCCTGCACAGCGGCATATCTGTAAATACAACGTTTCCTTAACATTTCTCACGCATTAGGGTTCGAACACTCGAACACCTATACGGATTCTCCTGCACAGTGGCAGATATGTAAATACGACATTTACTTACCATTTCTGACGAATTTGGGTTCGAACACTCGAACACCTTTACGGATTCTCCAACACAGTGGCAGATGTGTAAATACGACATTTTCTTACCATTTCTCACGCATTAGGGTTCGAACACTCGAACACCTATACGGATTCTCCTGAACAGCGGCATATATGTAATTACAACGTTTCCTTACCATTTCTCACGCATTAGGGTTCGAACACTCGAACACCTATACGGATTCTCCTGCACAGTGGCACACATGCAAATACAACGTTTCCTTACCATTTCTCACGCATTAGGGTTCGAACACTCGAACACCTATATGGATTCTCCTGCACAGGGGCAGATATGTAAATACGGCGTTTACTTACCTTTTCTCTCGCATTAGCGTTCGAACACTCGAACACCTATACGGATTCTCCAGCACAGTGGCCGATATGTAAATACAACGTTTCCTCACCATTTCTCACGCATTACGGTTCGAACACTCGAACACCTATACAGATTCTGCAGCACAGTGGCAGATATGTAAATACAACGTTTCCTTACCATTTCTCACGCATTAGGGTTCGAACACTCGAACACCTATATGGATTCTCCTGCACAGGGGCAGATATGTAAATACGGCGTTTACTTACCTTTTCTCTCGCATTAGCGTTCGAACACTCGAACACCTATACGGATTCTCCAGCACAGTGGCCGATATGTAAATACAACGTTTCCTCACCATTTCTCACGCATTAGGGTTCGAACACTCGAACACCTATACAGATTCTGCAGCACAGTGGCAGATATGTAAATACAACGTTTCCTTACCATTTCTCACGCATTAGGGTTCGAACACTCGAAAACCTATACGGATTCTCCTGCACAGTGGCACACATGTAAATACAACGTTTCCTTACCATTTCTCACTCATTAGGGTTCGAACACTCGAACACCTATACGGATTCTCCTACACAGTGGCAGATATGTAAATACGGCGTTCACTTACCATTTCTCACGCATTAGGGTTCGAACACTCGAACACGTATACGGATTCTCCTGCACAGTGGCAGATATGTAAATTCGGCGTTACTTACCATTTCTGAATCAATAGGGTTCGAGCACTCGAACACCTATACGGATTCTCCTGCACAGTGGCAGATACGTAAATACAACGTTTCCTTACCATTTCTCACTCATTAGGGTTCGAACACTCGAACACCTATACGGATTCTCCTGCAGAGTGGCAGATATGTAAATGCGGCGTTTACATACCATTTCTCATGCATTAGGGTTCGAACACTCGAACACCTATACGGATTCTCCTGCATAGTGGCAGATATGTAAATACAACGTTTCCTTACCATTTCTCACGCATTAAGGTTCGAACACTCGAACACCTATACGGATTCTCCTGCACAGTGGCAGATATGTAAATTCAGCATTACTTACCAGTTCTCACTCATGAGGGTTCGAACACTCGAACACCTATACGGATTCTCCTGCACAGTGGCAGATATGTAAATTCAGCATTACTTACCAGTTCTCACTCATGAGGGTTCGAACACTCGAACACCTATACGGATTCTCCTGCACAGTGGCAGATATGTAAATACGACATTTACTTACCATTTCTCACGAATTTGGGTTCGAACACTCGAACACCTATACGGATTCTCCAGCACAGTGGCAGATATGTAAATACAACGTTTCCTTACCATTTCTCACGCATTTGGGTTCGATCACACGAATACCTATACGGATTCTCCTGCACAGTGGCAGATATGTAAATACGGCGTTTACTTACCATTTCTCACGCATTAGGGTTCGAATACTCGAACACCTATACGGTTTCTCCAACAGAGTGGCAGATTAGTAAATACAACGTTTCCTTACCATTTCTCACGCATTAGGGTTCGAACACTCGAACACCTATACGGATTCTCCTGCACAGTGGCAAATATGTAAATTCAGCGTTACTTACCATTTCTCACGCATTCGGGTTCGAACACTCGAACACCTATACGGATTCTCCTGAACAGCGGCATATATGTAAATACAACGTTTCCTTACCATTTCTCACGCATTAGGGTTCGAACACTCGAACACCTATACGGATTCTCCTGCACAGTGGCACACAAGTAAATACAACGTTTCCTTACCATTTCTCACGCATTAGTGTTCGAACACTCGAACACCTACAGGGATTCTCCTGCACAAGTGGCAGATATGTAAATCCGGCGTTTACTTGCCATTTCTCACGCATTAGGGTTCGAAAACTCGAACACCAATACGGATTCTCCAGCATAGTGGCAGATATGTAAATACAACGTTTCCTTACCATTTCTCACGCATTAGGGTTCGAACACTCGAACACCTATACAGATTCTGCAGCACAGTGGCAGATATGTAAATACAACGTTTCCTTACCATTTCTCACGCATTAGGGTTCGAACACTCGAAAACCTATACGGATTCTCCTGCACAGTGGCACACATGTAAATACAACGTTTCCTTACCATTTCTCACTCATTAGGGTTCGAACACTCGAACACCTATACGGATTCTCCTACACAGTGGCAGATATGTAAATACGGCGTTCACTTACCATTTCTCACGCATTAGGGTTCGAACACTCGAACACGTATACGTATTCTCCTGCACAGTGGCAGATATGTAAATTCGGCGTTACTTACCATTCCTGAATCATTAGGGTTCGAGCACTCGAACACCTATACGGATTCTCCTGCACAGTGGCAGATATGTAAATACGGCTTTTACTTACCATTTCTCATGCATTAGGGTACGAACACTCGAACACCTATACGGATTCTCCTGCACAGTGGCAAATATGTAAATACAACGTTTCCTTACCATTTCTCAATCATTAGGGTTCGAACACTCGAACACCTATACGGATTCCCCTGCACAGTGGCAGATATGTAAATACAACGTCTCCTTACCATTTCTCACGCATTAGGGTTCGATCACTCGAACAGCTATACGGATTCTCCAGCACAGTGGCAGATATGTAAATACAACTTTTCTCACGCATTAGGGTTCGAGCACTGGAACACCTATACAGATTCTTCTGCACAGTGGCCGATATGTAAATACGGCATCTACTTATCATTTCTCATGCATTAGGGTTCGAACAATCGAACACCTATACGGATTCTCCTGCACCGTGGCAGATGTGCAAATACGACATTTTCTTACCATTTCTCACCCATTAGGGTTCGAAC
The DNA here is from genome assembly GCA_036172215.1 of Camellia granthamiana. Classification (NCBI taxonomy): domain Eukaryota; kingdom Viridiplantae; phylum Streptophyta; class Magnoliopsida; order Ericales; family Theaceae; genus Camellia; species Camellia granthamiana. The sequence goes on along the minus strand of JAXFYN010001348.1, from coordinate 5,304 downwards.
ACTCGAACACCTATACGGATTCTCCTGCACAGCGGCATATCTGTAAATACAACGTTTCCTTACCATTTCTCACGCATTAGGGTTCGAACACTCGAACACCTATACGGATTCTCCTGCACAGTGGCAGATATGTAAATACGACCTTTTCTTACCATTTCTCACGAATTTGGGTTCGAACACTCGAACACCTTTACGGATTCTCCAACACAGTGGCAGATGTGTAAATACGACATTTTCTTACCATTTCTCACGCATTAGGGTTCGAACACTCGAACACCTATACGGATTCTCCTGAACAGCGGCATATATGTAAATACAACGTTTCCTTACCATTTCTCACGCATTAGGGTTCGAACACTCGAACACCTATACGGATTCTCCTGCACAGTGGCACACATGCAAATACAACGTTTCCTTACCATTTCTCACGCAATAGGGTTCGAACACTCGAACACATATATGGATTCTCCTGCACAGGGGCAGATATGTAAATACGGCGTTTACTTACCTTTTCTCTCGTATTAGCGTTCGAACACTCGAACACCTATACGGATTCTCCAGCACAGTGACAGATATGTAAATACAACGTTTCCTCACCATTTCTCACGCATTAGGGTTCGAACACTCGAACACCTATACAGATTCTGCAGCACAGTGGCAGATATGTAAATACAACGTTTCCTTACCATTTCTCACGCATTAGGGTTCGAACACTCGAAAACCTATACGGATTCTCCTGCACAGTGGCACACATGTTAATACAACGTTTCCTTACCATTTCTCATTGATTAGGCTTCGAACACTCGAACACCTATACGGATTCTCCTACACAGTGGCAGATATGTAAATACGGCATTCACTTACCATTTCTCACGCATTAGGGTTCGAACACTCGAACACGTATACGGATTCTCCTGCACAGTGGCAGATATGTAAATTCGGCGTTACTTACCATTTCCGAATCAATAGGGTTCGAGCACTCGAACACCTATACGGATTCTCCTGCACAGTGGCAGATACGTAAATACAACGTTTCCTTACCATTTCTCACTCATTAGGGTTCGAACACTCGAACACCTATACGGATTCTCCTGCAGACTGGCATATATGTAAATGCGGCGTTTACTTACCATTTCTCATGCATTAGGGTTCGAACACTCGAAAACCTATACGGATTCTCCTGCACAGTGGCAGATATGTAAATTCAGCATTACTTACCAGTTCTCACTCATGAGGGTTCGAACACTCGAACACCTATACGGATTCTCCTGCACAGTGGCAGATATGTAAATACGACATTTACTTACCATTTCTCATGAATTTGGGTTCGAACACTCGAACACCTATACGGATTCTCCAGCACAGTGGCAGATATGTAAATACAACGTTTCCTTACCATTTCTCACGCATTTGGGTTCGATCACTCGAATACCTATACGGATTCTCCTGCACAGTGGCAGATATGTAAATACGGCGTTTACTTACCATTTCTCACGCATTAGGGTTCGAATACTCGAACACCTATACGGATTCTCCAACAGAGTGGCAGATTAGTAAATACAACGTTTCCTTACCATTTCTCACGCATTAGGGTTCGAACACTCGAACACCTATACGGATTCTCCTGCACAGTGGCAAATATGTAAATTCAGCGTTACTTACCATTTCTCACGCATTAGGGTTCGAACACTCGAACACCTATACGGATTCTCCTGAACAGCGGCATATATGTAAATACAACGTTTCCTTACCATTTCTCACGCATTAGGGTTCGAACACTCGAACACCTATACGGATTCTCCTGCACAGTGGCACACATGTAAATACAACGTTTCCTTACCATTTCTCACGCATTAGGGTTCGAACACTCGAACACCTACAGGGATTCTCCTGCACAGTGGCAGATATGTAAATACGGCGTTTACTTGCCATTTCTCACGCATTAGGGTTCGAACACTCGAACACCAATACGGATTCTCCATCATAGTGGTAGATATGTAAATACAACGTTTCCTTACCATTTCTCACGCATTAGGGTTCGAACACTCGAACACCTATACAGATTCTGCAGCACAGTGGCAGATATGTAAATACAACGTTTCCTTACCATTTCTCACGCATTAGGGTTCGAACACTCGAAAACCTATACGGATTCTCCTGCACAGTGGCACACATGTAAATACAACGTTTCCTTACCATTTCTCACTCATTAGGGTTCGAACACTCGAACACCTATACGGATTCTCCTACACAGTGGCAGATATGTAAATACGGCGTTCACTTACCATTTCTCACGCATTAGGGTTCGAACACTCGAACACGTATACGGATTCTCCTGCACAGTGGCAGATATGTAAATTCGGCGTTACTTACCATTCCTGAATCATTAGGGTTCGAGCACTCGAACACCTATACGGATTCTCCTACACAGTGGCAGATATGTAAATACGGCTTTTACTTACCATTTCTCATGCATTAGGGTACGAACACTCGAACACCTATACGGATTCTCCTGCACAGTGGCAGATATGTAAATACAACGTTTCCTTACCATTTCTCAATCATTAGGGTTCGAACACTCGAACACCTATACGGATTCCCCTGCACAGTGGCAGATATGTAAATACAACGTCTCCTTACCATTTCTCACGCATTCGGGTTCGATCACTCGAACAGCTATACGGATTCTCCAGCACAGTGGCAGATATGTAAATACAACTTTTCTCACGCATTAGGGTTCGAGCACTGGAACACCTATACGGATTCTTCTGCACAGTGGCCGATATGTAAATACGGCATCTACTTATCATTTCTCATGCATTAGGGTTCGAACAATCGAACACCTATACGGATTCTCCTGCACAGTGGCAGATGTGCAAATACGACATTTTCTTACCATTTCTCACCCATTAGGGTTCGAACACTCGAACACCTATACGGATTCTCCTGCACAGCGGCATATCTGTAAATACAACGTTTCCTTACCATTTCTCACGCATTAGGGTTCGAACACTCGAACACCTATACGGATTCTCCTGCACAGTGGCAGATATGTAAATACGACATTTACTTACCATTTCTCACGAATTTGGGTTCGAACACTCGAACACCTTTACGGATTCTCCAACACAGTGGCAGATGTGTAAATACGACATTTTCTTACCATTTCTCACGCATTAGGGTTCGAACACTCGAACACCTATACGGATTCTCCTGAACAGCGGCATATATGTAAATACAACGTTTCCTTACCATTTCTCACGCATTAGTGTTCGAACACTCGAACACCTATACGGATTCTCCTGCACAGTGGCACACATGCAAATACAACGTTTCCTTACCATTTCTCACGCATTAGGGTTCGAACACTCGAACACATATACGGATTCTCCTACACAGTGGCAGATATGTAAATACGGCGTTCACTTACCATTTCTCACGCATTAGGGTTCGAACACTCGAACACGTATACGAATTCTCCTGCACAGTGGCAGATATGTAAATTCGGCGTTACTTACCATTTCTGAATCAATAGGGTTCGAGCACTCGAACACCTATACGGATTCTCCTGCACAGTGGCAGATACGTAAATACAACGTTTCCTTACCATTTCTCACTCATTAGGGTTCGAACACTCGAACACCTATACGGATTCTCCTGCAGACTGGCAGACATGTAAATGCGGCGTTTACTTACCATTTCTCATGCATTAGGGTTCGAACACTCGAACACCTATACGGATTCTCCTGCACAGTGGCAGATATGTAAATACAACGTTTCCTTACCATTTCTCACGCATTAAGGTTCGAACACTCGAACACCTATACGGATTCTCCTGCACAGTGGCAGATATGTAAATTCAGCATTACTTACCAGTTCTCACTCATGAGCGTTCGAACACTCGAACACCTATACGGATTCTCCTGCACAGTGGCAGATATGTAAATACGACATTTACTTACCATTTCTCACGAATTTGGGTTCGAACACTCGAACACCTATACGGATTCTCCAGCACAGTGGCAGATATGTAAATACAACGTTTCCTTACCATTTCTCACGCATTTGGGTTCGATCACTCGAATACCTATACGGATTCTCCTGCACAGTGGCAGATATGTAAATACGGCGTTTACTTACCATTTTCACGCATTAGGGTTCGAATACTCGAACACCTATACGGATTCTCCAACAGAGTGGCAGATTAGTAAATACAACGTTTCCTTACCATTTCTCACGCATTAGGGTTCGAACACTCGAACACCTATACGGATTCTCCTGCACAGTGGCAAATATGTAAATTCAGCGTTACTTACCATTTCTCACGCATTAGGGTTCGAACACTCGAACACCTATACGGATTCTCCTGAACAGCGGCATATATGTAAATACAACGTTTCCTTACCATTTCTCACGCATTAGGGTTCGAACACTCGAACACCTATAACGGATTCTCCTGCACAGTGGCACACATGTAAATACAACGTTTCCTTACCATTTCTCACGCATTAGGGTTCGAACACTCGAACACCTATAGGGATTCTCCTGCACAGTAGCAGATATGTAAATACGGCGTTTACTTGCCATTTCTCACGCATTAGGGTTCGAACACTCGAACACCAATACGGATTCTCCAGCATAGTGGCAGATATGTAAATACAACGTTTCCTTACCATTTCTCACGCATTAGGGTTCGAACACTCGAACACCTATACAGATTCTGCAGCACAGTGGCAGATAGGTAAATACAACGTTTCCTTACCATTTCTCACGCATTAGGGTTCGAACACTCGAAAACCTATACGGATTCTCCTGCACAGTGGCACACATGTAAATACAACGTTTCCTTACCATTTCTCACTCATTAGGGTTCGAACACTCGTACACCTATACGGATTCTCCTACACAGTGGCAGATATGTAAATACGGCGTTCACTTACCACTTCTCACGCATTAGGGTTCGAACACTCGAACACGTATACGGATTCTCCTGCACAGTGGCAGATATGTAAATTCGGCGTTACTTACCATTCCTGAATCATTAGGGTTCGAGCACTCGAACACCTATACGGATTCTCCTGCACAGTGGCAGATATGTAAATACGGCTTTTACTTACCATTTCTCATGCATTAGGGTACGAACACTCGAACACCTATACGGATTCTCCTGCACAGCGGCAGATATGTAAATACAACGTTTCCTTACCATTTCTCAATCATTAGGGTTCGAACACTCGAACACCTATATGGATTCCCCTGCACAGTGGCAGATATGTAAATACAACGTCTCCTTACCATTTCTCA